>CAUYRH010101266.1:0-24705 GCA_963574655.1 Perodicticus potto | reverse complement strand
ACACACCATTTTACTGTCATTAGAAGGCCTGCCATTAAAAGTCAAAAAACTGTTGCTGTGGGCATGAATACATTGAGAAGGGAACACTTATATATTACTGGTGGGAATGTAAATTAGTATGACTTCTGTGGAGATCAGTATGGTGAATTCTCAAAGAACTAAACTTAGATCTACCATTTGATCCAGCAATCTCACTACTGGGTATCTACCCAGAGGAAAAGAAATCATTATTCCAAAAAGATAACTACACTTCTATGTTTATTAAACCACAATTCACAACTGTAAAGATAGGGAATCAACCTAAGTGCCATCAGCTGATAAATGGACTAAGAAAATGTGGTGTGTGTATGTCTATATATAAATAATATGTGTGTGTATGTATGCATGTACCATACAGTAATACTCAGTGATAAGAATGTATGAAATAATATCTTTTGCATCAACTTGAACTGAACTGGAGGCCATTATCCTGAGTGGAGTAATTCTAGAATGGAAAACCAAATACCACATGTTCTCATTTATAAGTTAAACTGTAGCCTCATATGGGCACACAGAGTGATATAATAGACCCTGGAAATTCACAAGGGGGGATGGTCGGAGGGGGTGGTGGATGAAAAAGTACCTATGGTATTCAAGGTACACTACTACTCAAGTGATGGGTACACCAAACGCTCAGACTATATCACTGTGAAATATATATTATACATATAATGGAACTCGTTTTGTACCCCACAAATTCATAAGTTTTTGAAAAAGAAACAAGGATATGATACTTCAATGCATGATTTTAAAATATCAAAAATGAATGCAAAAATGTATGATGACAAAATATCAAGGTTTTAAATAGAAAAGTACTGTGCACAGCCATATAGAAGACAAAAATAAGAGGAAAAAAGAAAAATGCTCATATTTTCACCATTTAAAATTTGTTATCTTGTTCATCATAGAATTTTGCTTTTTTACATTTTAAAATATTTTTATTTTATTTATTTAAAAATATTGCATTAAAATATTATTTATGCATTTTGGTACCTACTTAAATGGTGTGACGCCTGTAACAAATGTCCTCTGTCCCCTCCTCAGTGTCAACCCTGTCAACAAATTGAAGTTTTGTGCTTATAAGTCTATTGGCTTTATAAAATTAGACTAGTTGTGAAATAGCTCCTTTATTGTTATCTTTCCAAACCTAAGGGACAGGCAAACTTCTATAGCTTAAATTCTCTCATCAATCCTGCCTACAATTCTACCAAATATATCATTCTTTAGAACACCCTTTATTGTAAAAATAAAATTTTCATGGCCAAATTGGCTTTGTAGGTGATCAGTGGAACACAGCTGAACAGATACTACTTTAGGATGCCTGGAAATATCTCCTGGATACGCTAATGTATCCTGACATGCCGATATATATTGTGAATATCTGAGGTAGCTAGAGCCTGCAGTATTTTCATATTTGAGCAAGAAAGCACATTTTCAAGGACAATATGTCGGGTATAATTATGCCAGACTAGCATTTGATGCAACACATTCAGGAAAATGCCTAGACACTGTTGGGGAAGAACTTTCAACAAACACTCTTGGAGAAGATGCATACAGTTCCCAAAGAGGTGAATTGATAACAGGCATGCTGACACAACCTAAAAAATCGTGTCACAACAGAAAGTTGAAAATAGCTCACTTGCCACTCTGAGGGAAGAGAGTTGGTGTTGCATGATTTAACACAGAGCCTGTTGCTAGATAACACAGAGCTTCATGCGATATACATCAGGACAGACGTGAGTTATTATTCACCAACCTTTTATAGCTGCTATACTTTTCATGTACAGAAAATTACCATTTTGCTAATTTCTTTTTAACCTTCCTAAAACCATCATTTAGAGTTGAAAGATAGGGTCAACGCTGGCTTTACAAGAAGGTTGGGAAATGAATTGAAATTGATTGATTTGAAGGCATAGAAAACGGCTTCTTTCTCAGTATATAAGGGTGAAATCCATTACTCTGGGTAAGGCAAGGCAGAGAGAGGAATTTCTTTTTATTAGGTATTGACAGATCAGCAGTCTTAAAGACATGCCATTATAAAAAGCAGACAAAGTATATTGGTTGCTCTCCATATGGGAGACCCCGTGCTAAGCACTTACGTGGATTATCATTTTTAATACCTGTGACAGCCCCATGAGGTAGAAACTATAATTACCTCCATTTTGCTCAAGAGAAAATTAGGTTCAGAGAGGTTAAGTCACTTACGAAGCTCATATACCTAGTAAATGATGGAGCTTGGATGTGAAGCCAGACAATCTGACTCCAGGATGGGGTCTTAACCACTACAGCTAGAACCTTAAAACTTCTGCTTCCTAACACACCAGCAGACATTAGGTTGACATCCAGTTGGCAGCGAGTTCAGATGAGAATGCAAAGGGTTCTGGGCTTGGTCAAACTTCCGGCATGCTACCTCAAGGGAATTAAATAGCAGGTGAGAGAAGCAATGGTGGACCTCGGGTCAGCCTCCAGGTAACAGCTCTGTGCCTCTCATGCAGCCGCTGCAGCACCTTGGTCAAAGAGAAGGCAAGGCAAAGTACTACCTGGTGGTCTAGAGTTTTCACAGTGGATTAATTCTTTTTTTTTTTTAATAATTTTATTAAATCATAATTGTGTACATTGGTGCAATCCTGGGGCAGAATGTGCTTCATATACAATCAGAAACATTTTGATCGTACTGTGAGAGATAGCCCTCATAGCATTTTCTTAATCACTATATAAAGACATTGATACTCTACATTTAATAAGTTTCGAATGGACTAAATAGGTTTTGAGGCCCGTCCCGGTGCCTTTCCTGATGCTGGTACATGTGGCGAGTGGACGTTCTGCAGCAGGAAGCCACGGGGGCCTCCCCTCTCTGATGGGTGTGTTCAGCCCATCTTGTTCCTGGTCTCCATTCTCTTTGGGGAGAGTTAACTCTGTTTCAAGATAAAGAGAAGAGATTAAAAGGGGAATAGCGGAAGGTTCTTTCTGAGATGACCTAGCGAGCCAAATGTCGGGATGTCCCTGGTGTAACGTGTAGCTTCCTTTCTGCTTCGGAGTCCTCAGAGGGCTTGGCTTGTGCTACCTGGAAAGCCTCAGGGGAGTCTGTCTAAGCAAAGAGAAGGCCTCAGTGCTCTTGGTACAAAGTTGTGAACCAAGTCAGGGCGGGAAATACGTGGCTTTTACCCAAACCAGGGCAGGCCTCCTAACCCACTCAGTCTCCCCTTGTCCTGGCTCTAGTCCCAACGTTCTAGGCTTGACCTAAACGGACCCCACTAGGAGGCCCCATCCCTCTCCGACTCAGATCAACTCTGCCCAGAAGTTAATCCCAGACACCTAACAAGAGTCTTTATAGTCCCATGACATTTTCAAGAGGGCCTCTAAGACCCTTTTTAAGTGTCATACAAATGTAAAGGAAAAAAAGTTGGCTCTACAACTTCCCGTAAACAAACAAGAATATCAAGCTACAATGTCTTTCTTTAATTTCTGTGACAGTAAAAAAGAATTTTGCATGTCTGCAGTCTCATGTAAATAAAAATAGATTTTAATGAAATGCTCCTCTATAAGTTGTAACCAAGGCAAATGTTTGCTGTAAGATGTAATGGCTTCGTTCTAGCCGTAGGCAGAGAGAGAGAGATTGTAAGTATTATTCATTTTGATTTAACATGTACAAGGCAGAGCTTTTCACGAGGTCCTGGGGGCTGACTGCCCAAGTCCAAACCCTGGCCTCCTGCACTGGACTCCACGGGCTTTGGGAATCATGTAACTTTGCTGTGTCTTCATTTACTCATCTATTAAATGGGAATAATAATGATGTTTACTGAACAGGACGTGGCAATGTTCAGATGTGTTTAGATATGCCAGACACCTAGAAGAGACACCCACACTTGGCTTGTTTTTTTTTATTTTTGTTTGTTTGTTTGTTTTTTGCCCAACACAAAGTTTGTGTGGGGTCCAGACCCACTGGTACAGGGAGCCCGCTCACCCATATGCCCCAAGTCTATTTAGCCCCTCCAGCTGCTTGCTCAGAAATCCCCTGATCTCCTAGCTGATCTGTGAGCATCTAACCCCTGGCCAGGAGGTGCTAAGGGACCTGGAATCCCCTTTATATGGGATCAATACTTGAAAACAGATGAGAAAAATGTGTACCTGTATCATTGCACCTCCAATCTCCTGGAGAAGATCACAGACCCACAGAAATCGTGCTTTCCCATCAACTCCTGCCCTGTTGACAAAACCAGGAAGGTCACCACCACCAGTCTAGGTTCTCCAGAGAGAACCAAGGTTTGATGCAGCCCATTCTCAGAGGGGCCCTGAAGTGACTCGTGCATGGGCTCCTGGGACCACAGAATACCTGCAACCACCCTAGAAGCTGGGATTGTGGACCTGAGTGTCCTGCGGGCCAGAGATTATCAGTCCCTCCAGGCACACCACCTCCTGGCCAGCTCTGGACTGCAGGGCTGATGTTTCCCTGAAAAGAGAAGTTGGAATAATGTTTTTCTTAGAACAGCATGGTCAGTATCCCACATGGATTCCTTTGTTTCACAGAATCATAGCTCTGAGTGTGTAAATCTAGATTTTAGTTCACCTGGTTTACTTCATGTAGAAAGCTACCAGAATGTGACTAAGAAATGGTAGGTGTTAGTCTTATTTTCTACTAGAAATAATAATTGAAATAGTAACAGTAGTAGAGGCATTAATTTTAAAGGTTATCATTATTCCTAACATTTACTGATGGCTTCTGGGCACTGTGCTGTGTTCCTTACATACATTATTTTATTTAATCCGCTCTAGAGTCCCTTGGAGAAAATATTATCATTGTCCTCATTTTACTGATGAGACAACAGAGGCACTGCCATTGGGTGGCTTGGGAGCTCCACTCACAAGGGCTGCCAGTGTCCTTGCTATCAAAGCCCTCAACAATCCTGTAGCTAGCCAGCTGCATGAGCCTCTCTTTTGTAAAACTTTGAAACCACAGCTGGTTTTCAGTGTCACCCAGGTAGGGAGTGTCCAATTCAAGTTTCAAACCAAAGTCTGACCAAGTCTAAAATCTAAGCTATACCACCCTCTGTACTATTTCATGCTTGAAAATTCCCTCTTTCCAAGCATCAGCATCCAAAGGGCTCTGTCTGCACATACCTAAAACCCCTGCTCTGTGCCTGTGAACAAAGCAGGTGTCAGAAGGCCCAGCTCTCTCTGTGTTGATGGAACGGCAAACAGGGGTGTGATGAGCCGAAAGCCAGTTCCCGTGCCCTGGGAGAGGACTGCTCGCTGCTACCACAGGGAGCATCAGACAGGCATGTGGTCTTCTCCACACCTGCACCGTGTTTAGCTGATTGCTTAGGAGGAATCTGGCCTGTACACAGTGTGTGTAAGTTAGGCCTTAGTAAAGCAATGCAGGGTTTCAGTCTCTTTGGAAATGCCTCTGTTTAATAGCCCTGGAATCACATACAACACAGCACTAGATAAGGAATCAAAGTTTATCTGATGAAATCCCAAGTGTAATTTAGAAGCAAGAGGATCTTTATATATAATTAAGTCTCCTACCCGGATGTGGCCAAAGTAGGGTCTGACTCAGCAATTCCTGCATCCTGGGCTTACATTCTGTGGGGTTCTAGTCTGAACACTCCTGGGCACAACATGGCGTCTGCCCACTAAGCAGTCAGGCACCTCAGGGGGTGGATGGTACCTGCTGAATGTGTGTACCTCCAATTTCTTTTTTTTTGTTTGTTTTGTTTTTTGAGACAGAGCCTCAAGCTTTCACCCTGGATAGAGTGCTGTGGCATCACAGCTCACAGGAACCTCCAATTCCTAGGCTCAAGCGAGTCTCTTGCCTCCACCTCCCAAGTAGCTGGGACGACAGGCGCCTGCCACAAAGCCCGGCTATTTTTTTTTTTTTTTTTTTGGTTGCAGCCGTCATTGTTGTTTGGCAGGCCCGGGCTGGATTCAAACCTGCCAGCTCAGGTGTACATGGCTGGCACCTTAGCCCGTTAAGCCATAGGCGCTGAGCTTGTACATCCAATTTCATGTACACTAACTTCTCTCCTTTTCCAGAGAAAAGAACTCAGTGTGGAATGGTGGTTGGTAGTGGGTATTTCTGAGGTTGTTTGCCCATTCTCAGTGCTCATGTATCAAGTGGGCTCCATCAGAGATGGAATCAATGGACTCCATAAATAGTTCAGAATGACTTCCTATTTGTGACCAAATCCTTCCTGAGTCTGAACACCTGTTTGCCCAGCAGGCTGGCTGTTGTCAAACCACTTGGCAGTTGTTTGAAAGCAGGAAGTCTTTTCACCATCAGAAGAAAGGTTTCCTATTGCTTTCAGAGTTTGGGTACATATTTTCTCTTCTGTTTTTTTATTCCTTAAATTATTTGTTCATTTGGAACTAAGTGTGCTATCATAAACCTCGGGGCTGTAAGTGCACATAATCCAAAAAAAGATTGTGCATTCCTGGCGTGCAACTATGACCGTCCCAGTGCCTCGGTTCACACTGAGCCTGGAGCATAGAACAGCTGAGCAGTGGCCTCTGGTTCTGCACTGAGCCCCACCACTCACAGGTCTGAGCAAAGACTTGGAGGGAGCATGCAGGGCTCCAAGGCAACTATGTTATGAAGGGAAGCAGGGGTCTCAACAGTCCCCAGACAGCACCAGTGTGGTCCAATCACTCACTCCATCAGTGAGTATTTTCTGAGTGGCAGCTCTAGGGCTTGGGAATTTGGTGGTGATCAAGACAGCACAGGTTCCTGTTCTCAAGACACTTGAGCGCCAGTGGAGGGAAGACAGGTGGATTGGGAAGAAAAGCAAATCAATAAGATTATTTCAGATTGGAGTGGTCTGAAGAAGTTAAAATAGGGCAATGTCAGTGCCTAGTGGGGAAGGGTGTCTGTAATGGGACCATCACAGATAGGGAAGGAACAAAGGCTTTTAGGAGCAGGGCAATTTGGAGCTAAGATCTGCCTGGTATGAGGAGGAGCCATATGATGACCTAGAGAGAGGTCCAAGCAGAGAGAACTGCTGTACAGAGGCCCTGAGGCAGGAACAGAGGGGCTCGGTTAGGGGAACAGAAAGAGGGCCTGTGCTGCTGAGGGGTGCCGGGGGGAAATTGGAGGTTAGGCAGGGTCAGGTAGGGGGTCCTAAAGGAGCTGGTGAGGTTGCAGTCAGGACAATGAATGTTCCAAAAACTCAGACTTCTTGAGGGCAGGTCCTGATGGATGCCGCAGAGAGCGGAAAGGAGTCAGAAACAGATATCAACCTGGATCTTCAAGGTTCTAGATGTCCTAAATACACTCAATGTCCAGTAGGCAGATATCTACGACATGACCACATATGGGTCTCTGGAGCCCTGGAGAGTATCCTGCAGTTCCTCTCGGCCCCCCTGTTCCCTCAGGAGCTCTGTGTCCTCACCTCAAAGCACACCCTGCATTCCTGAAAGAGTATGCAGGTGGCACACCCTGCATTCCTGAATGAGTATGCAGGTGGCTAACATAACCACTCCTCGCTTTCTTGTTCCAAATCTTGTCCTTTCTCTTCAACTCTCAGCTAGTGACAGTTTTCATCAGCTGGCCCTGAGCTCTGGTGTTTGCCACACATCCCTGCCATGTCCCCGGGAAGCATTCTCCCTCCCTTCCCACACCCTGTGTTGGAGAACTTGGTCTGGCCATGGCTACTGCTATTTTCAGGTACAAGAGTTAAATTGAGAGACAAGTGTGGGTGCTGAAATACTGGGATTTGATTGGACTGTCTCGTGGTTTGTTATGAACAACAGGTTGGATTATTTTTTCAATTGCTTTTTATTAAATCCTAACTTTGTACATTGATGCATTTATGGGGTTCAGGGTACTGCTACAATGTGAAATGCTTACATTGAACTAAGTATCACATCCATCACAATTATATTCATTTCTTAATAGTTTTGAAACAGGTTGGAATATTTGAAATTGAGACTGTCCAGAGAGAGACTGCTTGCTTGGTTCTTCGCCTTCCACACTTCAATAGCAGCTCACAGGAGTTTCTTTTGAATTATAATTTCTCAGATTTCTATTAAGACTGAGTTTCCCTTTCTTCCCAGACTCTCTTCATGTACTTAAACTGAGTGTACACCACGGTTTTGTAGCTTCCCCCCAGAATAGTTGGCCTAGACCCTAAGGATAGGGGGCAGGTTCATTGAGAGTGACACACTGCACCAAAGGCACTACAGCTGGGTGGTGGCTCACACCTGTAATCCCCATACTCTGGGAGGCCAAGGAGGGCAGATCACCTGAGCTCAGGAGTTGGAGACCAGCCTCAGCCGGAGCGGGACTCCATCTCTACTAAAACTAGAAAAACTAGCCAGGAGTTATAGTGGGTGCCTATAGTCCCAGCTGCTCAGAGAGCTGAGGCAAGGGGATAGCTTGAGCTCAGGAGTTTGAGGTGTAAGATATGATGCCATGGCACTCTACCAAGGGTGACTAAGTGAGGCTCTGTGTCAAAAAAAAGAAAGAGAGAGAGTGCTCGGTACTGCACAGAAGGCATTGTGTTGGCCACACACAGTGGCTCCTGCTTGTAATCTTAGCCCTTCAGGTGGCTGAGGTGGGAGGATCATTTGAGGCCAGGAGCTTCAGTCCAGCCTGAGAAGAGCCAGTCTCTACAGAATTTTTTTAAAAATTAACCAAGAGTAGTGATGCATGCCCATAGTTCAAGCCACTTGGGAGGCTGAAGCAGGAAGATCACTGGAGTCTAGGAGTTTAAGGTTGCTGTGAGTTATGATGATAACTCATAACTCATGATGATAACACTGCACTCTGGCCCCAAGTGCCAGAATAAGACCCTGTCTCCAAAAAAAAAAAAAAATAAAAGGATATCATTAATTTCCTTGTTAATTTCTTATAATAACATTGAAATTTGAAAAATGCAGACCTTTGCCCAGGGTAGTAGCCAGCTTATATTCAGGCTTTCCCCTCTCCCACGCTGAACCAGGCTGATCCACGCAACAATAGTGGTGTGGTGTATAAATCGTGATGCAGTTTCCCGGGCTGCTGCCTCCCTTCTGCAGGACCACTCGCTGCAGGGGACGAGGAGCCATGGTGTGAGGACGTGGAGCAGTGCCGTGGAGGGGGCTTCACCATGTGAGGCCTCCTACCCGCAGCACCAACTTGCAGCCATGTGAGTGAGGCAACCTGAAATCGGACCCTGCAGCTCCAACACGACACTAATTACTGTGGCCTCAATTAAGATCTGTGTTGCAATCTAATAAGACCTGGAACCAGAGTAGCTAAGCCCCTTCCAAATTCCTGTTCCTCAGTAACTCCGTAAGCTACTAAATGTTAGGGGCCAGGGGTCCCTGCTCCCCGAACCCAGTTGACTTGGTTTGATTACTCAGCTGAGCTGGAACGTTCAGCAGGTTGACGGCGTGACCCAAGCAAAAGAGACAGAAACTGAAATTAGAACCAGAGTGGCACAGATGGTGCGGATAGAGAGCAAAGACACCTGCGCAAGTTTCAGGGTAGCAAAGAACAAAGAGAAAGTTCAGAGCACTTCCGAAGGGCTGGAAGTGGGTTCCCCTCGTGAAGGAGAGACGGTGACAGAGAGAGAAGCAAAGATCTGCAGAAGCGTAAATATTCTCTGTTTGAAACTGGCTGCAGGTCTCTGATTGGCCTCTCTGCGCCTCCAGGTGGTATTGCCCTTTTCGATTGGTCCCTGGTTACCTAGGTTACTTCCCAACCACATTCTCCCGGGCCCTCCAGACTTCCGGTTCAGCAGGCGAGACTTTCCTCCCACCCACTTTGCAGCCCCTTTCTTAGTGTCCCTTCTCAATAACCATTTATTGTTTGAAGTTGCTAAGTTTGAGGATAATTTGTTATGTGACAGTAGGTGACTAATACACTAAAAGTTGTCCCCATTTGATAAAAGAGAAAACAAACCCCAAGATAACAGAGACTGGCCAGAATGGGGCCCACACCCCTTCTGGGAAGTCCAGCCGTCCCCTCCTGGCATTGCTGCCTGCAGCATCTGACCATCCCGGGAAAGGCAGCAGGGCACACTGGCTTCATCTCCGTCCTGGGAAGGCCCAGAACCTCAGGAACTCCTGGAGAGTGCGGGACGGTCAAAGACCAGGTGAAGAGATGACGTTCACCGTTTGTATGAAGTATTAGCGCGATCAGATTTAATTAAAGCTCCGTGCTCACCCAGCTCACCCCCAGCTGTCTGATGTCTAAAGGCCTTTCCACTGTTTATTTCCACTTCTTTCTCTTGTGACTTTTTAAAATCACTTAAATCCACTAAATAACCTGTTTCCAATTAGGACTTCTACTAAGCTTTCTGTACAAAAGAGATTTTTTTTTCTTTTTTAATAAAATGCAACCTTGCTGCTAAAACATAATAGCAACGTATGAGTTTCTGAAGCTAAAACCAGCTGGTAGTTAGGATTCCCAGCAATGCGTAGTGGCTGCCATTAGAAGTGAGCATCACCCAGCAGCCTGCAGCACGGACTCTTGCTGTGCTTACTCGTGCAGAGCCACAGCACGCGAAGTCATCCTTTAGCAGAGACGCCCTTCGCAGCAGAAGCCTCCTCGTGTTTATCCATGGAGTCTCTGTGACCTGATTTTTCAACATCTTCCCCAGCAAGTCCTGACCACTGAATTTCTTAAACTTCAGTTTTCCCACGAATCAATCCATTGAACTTGCCAAACCAACAGAAAACTAATAAAATGTAATAACATTGGAAAGAAAAGCAAATTATACCTATAAGGCTGCATATTCTCCCCCTCACTCCTCTGCTCAAGAGGTTTAGTGGAACTTGAAGGGAAAAGGCTGCAGCTCACAGGCCCACCTCTGATGACCTGCCCTAAATTCCTCATCTGGAAATTGTCACTCAAGAAGCCTTCAAGCAGCGGGGCATGGTGGCTCATGCCTGTAATCCCAGTACCCTGGGAGGCCAAGGAAGGGGGATCACTTGAGCTCAGGAGTTCAAAACCAGCCTAAGCAAGAGTGAGAGACCCCATCTCTACTAAAAATAGAAAACCTAGCCAGGTGTAGTAGCACACGCCTGTCCCAGATACTTGGGAGTCTGAGGCAAGAGGATTGTTCTAGCCCAAGAGTTTGAGGTTGCTGTGAGCTATAATGCTGCAGCACTCTACCGTCTCTACTATCTCTAAAACAAAAATCCTGCAAGCCCTCAGCTTAGGCCTTATGATGTCCCCCCAAAAGACTTGCTATTTAGCCAGGGTGAGCAGCTCAGTCAAAGAAAGTTGTCCAATCTAGGCTCTTCCCACACTTCTCTCCCTGGGGCCTGTGGTAGCAGGGTAGCTATCCCTGGGGGATGACAGGGTCCCAGAGTCTGACCTGCCCCTTGCGTTGCACGTGAACACACTTGTTATGATTTAGCTACTGCCTGCCAAGTGCTTAGAGTCTTCCAGTATGGGGAGTAGATCGTTCAAATGAGCTTCCCTTACTTCAGAAATGATTCTGGTTACCCCTGACTCAGGCAGTGCCCTTAGAGGTAATAGCAGTTGGTATTGACTTTATCTTTTATTCCATAGCTTAGGGTGTATGGAAAATGTCTGGTGCTGAAATGCACAACCACAGATGTTTTGCAGGGAGGGTCAGGTGCCAGTAAAGCTTGAAACCTTTTGCTAAACTTGAATCTGCACGACTGCTTGCCAAGAGCTATTCATCTGACTTTGATGAGTGGATTTTTAGAGGAAGTATTTTCTTCTCCATCCATAAATGTACATGGGGAGTATTTATGCCTCCCCCGTAGGCAGGAAGGAGGTCAGGGGGGACCTGAGGGCTGAAGATGCCAAGGGAAAAAAGCTGGGCAAGGTCATGAACCATGGAAGCATGACCATGAATATGAGAAGGCATGGAGCCCAGCCCCTCGTCTGCGGATGAATGAACTGATGTGAGGCTGGACAGGGCACTGGGCGAGCCCACACAGCTTGTACCTGCTGGATGAGGATGTGAAGCCTCTGCCCTGCTTCACACCCAGGCTTTTTCAGCCGCTTGGTACCTATGTGGACAGTGTGTGACCAAGCTGTACTTAGCACGGGCTCATCTGTGGACACTTGCTCCTCTACAGCCCCTCAGGCCTCTCCATGAATTAATGAAGAGACACAGGTATGTCAGAGAGATGGACTGGTGAGTGGGTCCAAATGGTCATTTTCAAGGAAGTGACCAAAAATTGAATCAGCTCACAGATATTCTTTGAAAATCCATAACATGTGATGTGCCTCCTTCTCCTGCCCCTGATTCCCAGTGGAAACTGATTCTCAGACTCCCCAGAGATCTCTTCCTAGACGCACATCCAGTGAATTTTTCCTACTGTGCCTTTCCTCTGCTCCACTCTGCAGAAGGGTTTCTCTTCCTGAAACCCCTCCTTTCCCACTTCCAAATGGTGACGTTCCTCTCCCACAGAGCCATCCTTGGCCTTAGCCCCCTGGGTGGGACAGCCCCATCTAATCTCACTGGTCAGCCTCTTACTCTGGGCCCACCACCCATCCTCCCCAGCGCTAACTTTTCTCCCATCTTCAGGACTTAGCTTCCACCTGGCTGCCAGATCTTTTTCAGATGCATCTTCTGAGGTGGCCTGTAAGCCAAGGTTGAAACCTTGAGCTGAACCCCTTGATCGTTAACCTGCTCTTCCACCTGAGTGGTTTCTGCCACTTGCACCTTCAGCCTCAGCCTCATGGCAAACCCGCCACATCCCCCCTACTGTCACAAATGATCAATTCTTTCATCGCAGTGTTTCTCATTGCATCATCCACTCCAGACCTCCACTCTTGCTCACCTGGACAACCAGTGTCCCCTCACCCCTGTCTCTCTTCCCTTTATCCTCTGTGCCCACAAATCCATTTCCTCACTGATTAGACTTCCTGGACCTCCACTGACCTTGTCTCTTGTCAATGATCACATCCGAGCTGATCACCTCTGGCTGGTCTTCACCTGCCATCTTCACAGCAGAACTGACCTGCTCATTGTGTCTGAGTTACCTCTGTGCACCTGTTGTTCCTCCTAGCTGGAATGACCTTCTTCATCTCTGTTTACTCCATCCCATCTCCCAATCTTAAAAGTGAGGTCATTTCTGTACTGCGAGATTGGATTCAACGTCACCTCCTGCAAGAAGCCACCCCTGATTTCTCCAGGTGAACGCAATTTTCTCTTCTTCGAACTCCCATAGCAATCTTTCTGTTTTATTCTGTGATTCATGTGGACGAGTGATAATCGCTAACAGATTCCTAAATATTTCTGTCCAAACTGATTTCCTCTGGTACTTGCTTTCTTTGGTGACAGTGATGGGGTTGATGACGTAGAGAAAAGTATGTAAACATGAGACTATTAACTCTCAGTGTAAGGTTTAAGTACACATGCAGGGTAACAAGAAATGTGAAGTCACAGGTTGGCAGATGATTAACTGCCATGCAAACTGTACAGACTTCAAGACCCCCAACATATGATTCTACAGCATGGACTGAAGTTGGTCCCTCAGTGTCTGTGCCATTTGCTGGTGTCCCCTCATTCAAGAGCTCTGTGAAGAAGGGCAACTAAGTCAGTCACTTGTCTTTAGATGAGCAGTACTTGCTCCATTTTTCAAACATGCTTCGGTTGTTTCTATAGAATCGCTGTGTCACAAGAAGTCTTTAAAATAGAATAATAATGACATAGGTTTTTTTAAGTGTCCAAAAAAAAGGCAGTGTGTTGTGAAATGGAGCCAGGGGTCCTCGTTAAGCTAAGAACAGTGTTCATTATCCGAATCACTGCTGTTGGCAGGTTGCATGGGATGGCAAAGTTGTCAGAACTCACAAAATTCACTAATGAACTGACCACTTTAAAAACATAGACCTTTCCTACTTAACAATAGCATCTCTTCCCATCTGTTACATCAGCCTTTTTGTCCAGTTTATGAGATTTGTTGGAAATTGTGACAGTTCATAAAAATGCAAACTCACTGCAAAGTGTAGCTGAAAATCTGGCAAATGTGAAGGATTTCATGAAGTGGACATGTTGAGAATGGCTCCAGCCCATGCACGGAGGAATTAATGAGTGAGGCTCTCACAACTGAGGAAGAAAAAAAGACGAGTGATAACTAGGTCCTGTATCCTTCCAAAAAGAATAATTCACTAGTAAAGGATTAGGAAAGAGACTTGGAAAACGTGATGAAACCCTTGAATATTTTCCTCAAACTGTCTTTACAACTATGTGGGAAAATAAAATATGAAGAAAGGGGGAAGGGTTGTTCTCATGCCTTACAGGGAAATTATACCCAGGAACAATCAACTCATTCATTATTATAGGAAGGTGCTGCTGCTCATGGGGGAGACATTAGATTCACTTATTTTATTTTTGAAGATGAAATCTCAGTGAAGCCACTTTTCTACTTATGCAACTTACCCCCCTATCAGGTAATTTACTTGAAAATTCTTTCCTCTATCATCTACCCTCATGCCTGTTATGTTGAAATAATGCAAGAAGTTTCTTTTCTATGCAAAAGGATTTTGAGACCAAAAGCATTTCACGCAGGGGTCTCTCTATTCCTGTGAGTCAAGAGGATGTGACAACAGTAAAAGGAACTTTGCAGTATTTGCCAACAAATTGTACAAGCACCAATCATGTCAGTCACAGCCGTAAGTCCTCCATTTGTACTCCCAGAACCAGCATGTCTTGAATTGTGTACCAGAGACCTCAGATGGAAAACCTCTCATTAGTTTTCCTTATGAGCTAGCTACAGTCCACCACTCCACTTCCAGTGAAATAAAGCTTTTCATGAAAATTCACCAATTTGGGGAAGATGGCCGACTGGTAGCAACCCTTGGCAGAGGCTCCTGAGCAGAGGAAGAAAAACTGGACAGGACGGAATCAGACTCTATAAAGCCAAAGATGCGGAGCTGAGCCAAGAAGGAAGTTAGGCAAGCTGTAACTCCAAGGAAGAGCATTCAAGAAAACAAATTACAGGTACAAAGCCTATCGACTAGAGGATGGGCCCTCCCCCAAGCAGGGGGCCTACTGCAGGCTATCTGCCAACGAGCAGGGAACAAAAGACCTCTCATTTTACCTCTCTGGAGAGAGCACCTAACCTCCAGGTCTCTTTCTCCAGAGAGGTCCCACTTATGAACCTTGACGCTACCCCACCAGGCATAAAATTGAACAGATATTTTCCTCCCAGTCCACCCTTTCCCCCTCTCATGGCGGTCTGAAGTTCTGCCCCCTGCAGAGAACAGAGTGTTTGGTCTTGTCCTGAGAGATCTAGCATAGTGTGCTCCACCAACCATCAGGACGGAATCTGTGACTAGTGGGGAAGAAAGAGGGTGTGGGAAGAAAGGGACACTCGGCGGGAGGAGGAGCAGTCCCCTGGTTATGACTATGTCTGGCCAGTGGTAGTGTTGACCCTCGATTCAGGCTGTGTCTGGTGGGATGGGATACAGAACCCCCGGCTCTGATGGCACCCACAGCAGGAGAGTGGTTGCACTATGCGGACTGGATTCGGCAGACAGGGCTGGTCCCCAACCCCTGCTGGGCCTGCAAGCAGAGGCTTGATAGGTGTGGACTGCAGCGACCTGAGAGCAAGGGCATTGTCCCCTGATTCCAACAGAATCTTTGAGCAGTGATTTACTGGGTGTGAACCAAGACGTTAGGGCTAGGGCATGGTCCACTGTCTTCAGTGGGGCTGATGAACAGAGGATTACCAGGTGAGGACTGAGACTTGTGGACGGAGTGCGGGGCCCTGACTCTAACAGAGCCTGTGAACAGAAGCTTACCAGGCAGTGGACTGGGAATGGCAGGCGGGGGCATGGTCCCCTAACTCCAACTGGTCTGGCAAGCACAGCCTAACTGGATGTGGACTGAGACCGGTGGGCGGGGGCGTGGCCCCTGGCTCCAGCTGGGCCTGTGAGCAGAGAAGCTGACAATAGTGTGGACTGAGTCTGGCAGGCATGAGTGTAGAACCCTGGCTTCAACTGTGCTGTTGGAGACCCTTAAATCCCTCTATGTTGGGCAGGGTTTGCAATGCCTGAGACAAATTGGTTGGAACCCATGTCTGGGGCTGTCCACTCGGGGACATTCTGAGGTTGGCCTTAGAAGATCTGTAGCAGAAAAGAACTGAAGGGTGGGGGCTGGGCACTGCAGCTGTTTGTATCTCTTCACAGTCGAGATTTAAACCTAATACTGTGGTTTCTTAGTATAGGGTAGAGGTTGGCTAATATCAAAACAGAGCTACCTTGTGCTATCTCACTAAGTAGGTCCTCAGAGTCTCTGGCTAAAATTCTGAAAGAGGTCTTTGTAAGGATGTAGGAGATAAGCCACAATTACAAAGCCTAGGGCTTTGGTAAGGGGCTATCTCTACTACCTGGGAACCCCAATTCAATCTCACCTTACCAGTTCTAATAACCAAATGGTGGAAAATAAACATGGTGAGGACCCAACAGAAGAACTCTGGCAACATGAATAACCAGAGTAGATCAACCCCTTCAAGAAATGACAAAGGAGATACAACAGAAGATGCCATGCATAAACAAATGGCAGCAATGTCAGAAATCAAACTCAGAATATGGATGGCAAATAAGATAAATAGAATGGAAGAAAAGATAGAAATTGAATTCCAAAGAGTAGTTCTAAAGTTGTCTCAAGAAATTAATTCTAATGAATTCTAAAGAATTCAAAGCCCAAGTCACCAAAGATATGGACATAATGAGAAAAGAGATAGCAGAGCTCAAGGAAACAAAAAAGTTAGTTGAGGAGCTCCAAAATACAGTAGAATCCCTCAGTGATAGAGTTGACCAGACAGAAGAAAGATCTCTGAAACTGAAGACAAAGCTTTTGAACGTTCCCAAACACTAAAAGAGGCAGACAAATGGAGAGCAAAAACTGATCACTCAATGAGAGAGTTGTGGAATCACTCCAAAAGATCAAACATACATCTTATAGGAATTCCTGAAGGAGAAAAGGATGGTCCTAAAGGTACAGATGCTCTACTCCAAGAGATTTTGGAGGAGAGTTTCCCAAGCATTGCAAGAGATATAGAACTTCAAATAGCAGATAGTTTCAGAACCCCAGCAAGTCTCAATTCAAATAAAGCATCTCCTAGACACATTGTAATTACCATTGCCAAAGTTAAGACAAAGGAGAAAATTCTGCAATCAACCAGACATAAGAAAAGCATCACCTACAAAGGGAGAAATATCAGAATGACTACAGATCGAAATGTCTGAAATGTTTCAAGCCAGAAGAAGATGGTCATCGAACTTCAGTCTCCTAAAACAAAACAGCTTCCACCCCAGGATCCTCTATCCAGCTAAACTGAGTTTCATTTGTGATGGAGAAATCAAATACTTTAACGACATAGACATGTTGAAGAAATTTGACATAACTAAACCAGCTCTCCAGGATATTCTCAGACGCATCCTCCACAACAACCAGCACAATGCTCTACCTCCAAAGTAAACTCACTCACAAATTTTTGAACAAAACCTAACTTCCACAGTGGTGAAAGGATTAAAAATGTCCACTGGATATTCAAAAATCATGGCACCCAAAACAATTCTCTCAATGAATGTGAATGGTTTAAATTGTCCTCTAAAGAGGCACAGGCTGGCTGACTGGATACATAAACTCAGACCAGATATCTGCTGTATGCAAGAATCTCACCTTATGTTAAAGGATAAAAATAGACTCAGGGTTAAGGGATGGACTTATATAATACAGGCAAATGGAAACCAGAAAAAAGCAGGGGTTGCAATTTAGTAGCAGATATAATTGGCTTTAAACCAACAAAGATAAAGATAAGGAAGGTCACTACATATTTGTCAAGGGAAACACCCAACATGAAGAGAATTCGATAATTAACATTTATACACCCTACCAGAATGCTCCTCCATTCATAAAGCAGACCCTAATGGATATAAACAACTTGATATCTCCCTGCACTATAATAGTTGGAGATTTTAACACCCCTTTGACAGTTTTGGATAGATCCTCCAAGAAGAAACTAAATAAAGAAATATTAGACTTAAACCTGACCCTAAAACAAATGAACTTTATAGACCTCTACAGAACATTTCACCCTAATAAAACTGAGTATGCATTCTTCATCTATTCATCCATGTTGGCATGAATGCAGAGAGAAGGGAATATTTCTACACTACTGGTGGGAATGCAAGCTAATATGACCTTTTTGGATAGAAGTTTGGAGAACACTCAAGGAACTAAAAGTAGACATACCATTCAATCCTGCAATTCCTCTACTAGGTATATACCCAGATGACCAAAAATTATTTTACAACAAAGACATTTGCACCAGAATGTTTATTACAGCCCAATTCATAATAGCCAAGACATGGAAACAGCCCAAGTGCCCATCAACCCATGAATGGATAAACAAATTGTGGTATATGTACATTGTGGAATACTATGCAGCCATAAAAAATGAAGGAGAGTTCACATCTTTTATGTTTACCTGGATGGAGTTGGAACATATTTTTCTTAGCAAAGTATCTCAAGAATGGGGGTGGGGGAAGTATCCAATGTACTCAATACTACTATGAAATCAATATATAACCACCTACACATTCATACGAATGGCAAAACATAACTATTGTCCAGAAAATAGAAAGGAAGAGGAGGGAGAGGGCAGGGAGGATACAGGAGGAGGGAGTGTATTTGGGGGGACCTCATCTAATTTGCATGATGCAGTGGTTCATTTCAAAACCATTAAGAGGGCGGCACCTGTAGCTCAGTGAGTAGGGTGCCGGCCCCATATGTTGGAGGTGGCGGGTTCAAACCCAGCCCCAGACAAAAACTGCAGGAAAAAAAAAAAGAAAGCTCAAAACCATTAAGAAAAGAGTATAATTGTGATGGATGTGTTACTAAGTTCAATGTAAGCATTTCACATTGTATATTGAAGCAGTACGCTGAACCCCATAAATGCATCAATGTACAAATTATGACTTAATAAAAAATAATTAAAAAAATAATTGTCCTCTTTTCTTATTTTTCTTTTCCATTTTTCTCCTCTTCCCCTTTCTTCTTCCTTCTCCTTCTTCTCCCCATCATCCTCCTCCAAATCATTCTCATTTTCCCTGCCTTTTGTTTCTTTTTATTTTTCATTCTGTCTTATACCAAATATCATTATACCAAAGATTATTTCATTTACACAGAGAACTATTGGGATCTTCTAGTTACAATTTCTCTTCTCCAAGGTATAGAACGTTAATTCTAAAATAAACTTGAGACATGATCTGGCCCAACAGAATGGTGGGGCTAAACTGGGATCCCCATACAGGCATGGTGCCAAGCTTGTCCCCAAGGCAGTTGCCTGCCCTGTACCCTATAAGGATGGTCTTGGAGAGGAAAGATAAGAATTTAAGGATGCCAGACCTTAGAGCCTTTTCCTCATGTCCAATTTTGTATTCCCCAGATGTAGAACCTCAGATAAGGATTCTAAAGCAAGTAAGTTATTTGGGACGGCATCCTAGGAAACACTGGTGGAGGGTGGGATGAAGAGACAAAGAAGAGAAAGAAGGCGGCCAAAGGCGAGTTGTCAAGCAGGCCCTTCTCTGGGCAGTGGAGACTCAATCCCATGGGGGAGCTCGGGGAGACAGTGAGGCTGTGGCCTCCAACCCCCGGCCTGCAGACTGGTACCTGTCAGTGTCCTATTATGAGCCGAGCTCCACAGCAGGAGGTGAGTGGCAGGCAAGCGAGCGAAGCTTCATCTGTATTTACAGCCACTCCCCACAGCTCACATCACCTCCTGAGCAAGCACCTAGATTCCCATGGAGCATGAACCCTACTGTAAATTGTGCATGGAAGGGAGGGATCTAGGTTTAATGCTGCTTAGGAGAATCTAATGGCCATGATCTGAGGTGGAGTTGAGACAGTGATGCAGCCCTGGAGAGAGGCTGAAAATACAGCCTGGGATCATCTAGTTGCTGGAAAACAAGCTCAGAGCTCCCACCAAGGCTGCATTATGGTGAGTTGTATAACTTTTTCATTATATGTTACAGTGCAATCACAATAGAAACCAAGTGCACAATTAATGTAATGCTCTCCAATCATCTTGAAACCATCCCTTCCCCCAGTATCTACGGAAAAATTGTCTTCTATGAAACCAGTCCCCGCTGCTGTGGGGAATACATACTTCCAAGTTATGCCCCTGAGGGGTCAGGGAGCTGGCGTGTTCAGTGGTAGACAAATGTCCCCTGAAGGTGTGACTTCCCAATGCAGCCACCCTGGCCCCTGCAGAGGGGGCCCTGCTCTCCCAACGCAGCCACCCTGGCCCCTGCAGAGCAGGCTTGGGGACCAGAGAACATTCAGACACTGGGTGCTGGAAGTGCGGCCTATGTGGATGGAAATGGTTGACACAGATGAGATACAGCAGGAGACACGGGCTGTGCCCGGCACACTCCATGTCACAGGATCGTACTGCAGATGGCACAGTGCCCACCTACCATGCTCATGTAGGGAGATGCTGGCTTTACAGATACCAGATTCTCTTTTCAGGAAGAACTGGAGAAGGGGGAACTAGGATGCCAGTACAGACCTAGATCTAAGTGACTCCTCCCTCCCCAAAGGAAGCCTCTGGGACAAGTCTCATCAAGGCACTAAATGCTACACATTCAGTGGGCTGAGGGGCTGAATTCGGGATAAAAAATGAATCTCATTCAGCCTGTCTCCACTGCACGATCCCACACTTGTCTGCCTTTTTCACAGTCCTTAGAGTGAAGGTTGACTCTGTCACCGAGATGTCTCTGGATACCACGTGGATTCTAATTAAAACACCACCAACTGTATTACCACTGTGACCTAACTAACCTCTGTACCAACCCCAACCCAGATTCCTGACCTCGATCACTCTGCTAAGAACATTAAGATAAATAATGAGGCTGAATGAGAGGGAAAATCAGATGATCCACTGGGTCAGCATTTAGACCGGAGTTTTCTGGTGGGATGTGTGTGGACGCGCGTGTGTTGTGACCAGTGAGTCTCCTCTGTTGGCTCATCTTCCAAACCGTAATCTTTTTTTTAAGCTGTAATCTTTTAAGCTTTAATTTCACAGCCTATGAGGTCTTTATCTTCATCCTTGAACAGACCTCTAAGGGATAGAGGATCTTTCCTACTAATGTGGTTTAATTCCTGTTACAGTTGGTTTTGTTGTGACTTGTTTTAGTTTTGTTTTTGTCCTTAAAAAAAAAAAAAATCTATTAGGGAAGAATAAAAGCAGAGTCCAGAAATTTTAAGTGAATTAATTACAAGCTATCCCTGGATGTTTTTTCTGAAAGCAGATGCTGAGACAGAGTTGGGTGGAAGATTGTTTCAGGGACCAATGCCTGCGAGGGGCAGACTCACCAGAGCCCCGGCCACCCTGGTAAAGAGTTCTGGAGCAAATAGGGCTACATTGGGCCAGAACTGCCAGGACTTTATAGTATGGCCTCTCTCAGTCAGTGGGTGTGGGCCCTCGGAGGCAGACCCAGCCCAGGAGAGTGGAGGGGAGGCTGCCCAGTGAGCACAGCCCTGCAGCCGGGCAGTGGGCCTTCCCTGTAGGGGTTTGAGCATCACCTGTCCATGCTACCACGCATGCTTTACAGCCCCTGGACAGAGTCCTCCAGGGCTTCTGAGCATCCACGCACACCCAGCATGCTGAGATGAGTGCTTCACAGCCCTGTGACCCCCCTGCCCAGTTCTCAGGCTCTCTGTCCATCTGAGATAGCCAAACTAGAACTGCCCACTGGTGCTGTACTCACCCAGACAGAGGCACTGGCACTGTGAAAGAAAAGCTTCTGTGGTAAAATCACCCCCCAAGAAAATGGGCTCCTGGAAGTGTCTAATTGTCCACAGAGCATTGGAAGGCCTCGGAGCCATTTAGGAGTGACAGGAGTAGTAAAGAAGGCATCTTTAGGGGGAATGAGATGCCTTTGCCCAAAAGCCCAACCCTGGTTCTGTCCAAGGTGCTGGTGGGGCAGCTGGAAAGGCCCTGCAGGGCCTGTTTGAGGAAAGGGAGGTCCTCATCAGACAGGAAAACCATTTCCTGCTCTTGCTCACATTCATTCTGTGTTTATCACGTGCCTACTCGTGGCAACCCAAGCAGATGGAGTCCCGGCTTTACCTTTGGGTGGAATGATGGCATGTCACACCCTATGCTGGGGATTGCACACAGTGAGGTGGGAAAGGCCCTGGCCCTCAGAGCTAGCAAGCTGTGGGACAAAGCTCCAAGTGACTGACTTCGGAGGGCCTCGGTCAGGTCCTTTGGCCGTACTTCATCTGGGCCCTGGAGTCTAATGGGGTCTGAGAGTTGCGTCTGGGCCTGGGAGGGTTCTAATGAGCTCCACTCCAAGACATATGAGTGCTCCCCACACCGGGGGTTAGAGGGCGTCCCTGGAGCACTTCTGAGTGTTGCCCTGAGGTGTTGGGCAAGAATCTTCCAGGGCTGGGGCAGCCACAGGTGTGTGTCCAGGCCCTTTTTCCCGTCCACCAGCCGGTGAAGGTGGTGGGTCTCTAAGCATAGGGCTTTGAGGTGCACAGTGGAGCTGCCTTTGCTACCTGCTCCCAGGACACGATCTGTGACATTTGTTTGAGGGCAGATCTGGGAAAGCAGGTGGTGATGAAACCTCTGCTGTTGCAAACCAAGCCGAGTTGTGGGGTGCGGGGGCTCCCTCTCTGAGGCTCAGACCAGAGCTGCCCTAGAGGAAGTCTGCTGTGCACAGCCTTTACCTCAAACTGCCCACAAGCCCAGATACTCGCAGAACCCACCCCCAGCCCATACACTTTCTGCCTGTCACTGCAACAATTGTAAAAGAGGGGCCTTAATAGAAAGACTGGTGTTATCCCAGCAGGAATTTCCGGTCTGCGGTTCAGGCAGGGCGGCCTGTTACATAACCGCGGGGTAATGAGAAGGCAGGGGAGCTCTGGGGCCTGGGACTTTTCTTTTTGATCTCCAGCTTCTAAGCCAAATCCCAGGGAGCTTTAAAACTCTTCTCATCCTATTTTAAATGATCTCATTTCAGGGTTTGTTGGATTTTTTTTTTCCTTCCCCACTTTGAATTGACTTATCTTCCTACCATTTCCAAGAAGCATCTACCCAGAAGTTTCTGGGGAGGAGCTCTGGCTTGTGTCAAAACACATTTGTTATGACAGGTGGGAAGAGTTGCAGAACGTCACTAATGGGGACCCCTGGTTTAGCCTCAGGAGTGCGAAGGGTGTGACGCAGACCAGAGTCAGGATGCCTGCGCCTTCTGGAGGCTGAAGTCCGACAGCAGGGCCCCGCAGGCTGCTTCCCCCCCCACCCCGGCCTTCCTTTTCAGCTTGCAGAGGCCGGCCTCCTCCTTGGTCCTCCATGGTCTTTCTTCCTCATTTCCTCTCCTTCTGGAGCACTAATCGTGCTGGACTAGGGCCCACCCTATGACCTCACTGTACCTTAATTCCCTCTTTAAGGCTCTGTCACCAAATATAGTTGCATTCTTGGATGCCAGGGGTTAAGACTTGAAGAATGTATGAATTTGGGGGGGAGACAGTTCAGCCCTGACAACCACATACTAACTAGTTGGTCTTAAGCAGGTATTTTTAAGCCTCTTGTATCTGTTTCCTCTTTTAAAAAATGGACACATTAAAAGTGCTCACCTGGTGGGGCTGTTGTTAGAATTAAGTGAATTAATACCCCCTGAGATGAGTGTGAACTGGGACAGTCTCGGGGATTGTTACCATTCCCAAGGAATGCCAGGCGAATTCTAAGGCACGACCTTTAACTGCAGTGATGCATGGAGTCGAGTCATGCCGACTTTGACCTTAGATTCCGAAAGCGTTTGAGGCCAGTTATTTTAACTGTTCGAGAGCGCTGAGTGGTTTAGATTCCCACAAACCAAACTGTAAAACCACGGTGGGGTAGACCTCCAAGGCAGCCAGACCACTTCCTGCCTCCCTGAGCCTGCCCTGCCTGACTGCAGCGGCTCAAAACCTGACAGTCAATTCTTTTACCCTCCTCCCATGAAAAAATGGCATCTCATTGCCCTCGCCTGGGTTCAGAGTTGGCTCAGCAATTTCTTTACAGCTGGTATGAGACAGAAGTGACACTGCATGGCTTCAGGGTGGGTCAGAAAGGGTGGCTAGGCATTCCCCCTGGTTTGCGCTCTCTCTCACTTCCTTGAGAAATGGACCTTGGGAGCCAGGAGCCCCACAGACCAAGCCCGGATCCTGAAGCCACCATGCTGGAGAGACCCTACAAGGACAGAGAGAGATTCCCAAAGAGCCTCCGAAGTTTCTGGTCCAGATACCAGACAAGAAAATAAGCAATCTTCAAGTCATTCCAGCCCCTAATGTTCAAGCCATCTCTGTCTCTGCCACTAGAGCAGAGACAGGCTGTCCCGTGGACCCACAGTGTCTGTGAACATGAGAATGACGGCTTCATGCTGCCCCATTTTGGAGTAACGTGTAATCCAACCGCTGTTACGGGAGTACCAACATAGGTAAAATCCAGCCACCCTTGGACAGGCTTTGTGGGTTGCTCCTCAGGGCCCCTAAGCAAGGAAGAGGCTCCAGGCCCTTACGGGGTGTGCGGAGTTGCTGACCTGTGACGATGAGCTCTGAGACCTTTTTTTTTTCCCCCCCCAGTGGTAAGACAGAATTTATTTACAGAAAAGAATACAGAAAACACTAAAGCTCCTGGTAGAGAGAGAGAACTCAAGTGGGGAGAGAAAAGCTCTCTCCGTTTCTCTCCCGGTCTTTCCCCATC
>CAUYRH010101263.1:0-98463 GCA_963574655.1 Perodicticus potto | reverse complement strand
AAATTGGAAAAATTATATTATTATAAGGGGGAAATTACAAACATTTCACTTATAAATGAGGATGCAATATCCTAAACAACATATTAACAAGTTGAATTAAAAATTAATGTTTAAGTAATGTACTTTGGTCAAAATTAAATCCAATTTATGTGAGAATTAGTCACTATTTTCTTTTCTTTTCCTTTCCCTCACCTCCTCCCTCCTTCTCTGTCTGCTCTCCCCTTCTCTCAGGCCCCACTATGTCATTAATTGTTATTAATTGTCCTCATATCAAAGTTGAATACATAGGATTCATACTTCTCCATTCCTGTGATGCTTCACTAAGAGTAATGTGTTCCATCTCCATCCAGGTTAGTACAAATGCTGCAATAATCTCCATTTTTTTTAGATGGCTGAATAGTATTTCATGGTATACATATACCACAGCTTGCCAAACCATTTCTGGGTTGAAGGGCATTTAGGCTGTTTCCACATTTTAGCAATTATAAATTGACCTGCAATAAACAGTCTAGTATAAGTATCTTTATAATAAAAGATTTTTTTTTCCTTCTGGATAGATGCCTTATAATGGGATTGCAGGATCAAGTGGGAGGTCTAGCTTGAGTTCTTTGAGGTTTCTCCATACTTCCTTCCAAAAAGGTTGTATTAGTGTGCAGTCCCACCAGCAGTGTAAAAGTGTTCCTTTATCTCCACATCCGCGCCAGCATCTGCAGTTTTCAGATTTTGTGATATAGGCCATTCTCGCTGGGGTTAGATGATGTCTCAGGGTGATTTTAATTTGCATTTCTCTAACAATTAGGGATGATGAGCATTTTTTCATGTGTTTGCTAGCTATTCATCTGTCTTCCTTAGAGAAGGTTCTGTTCATCTCTTGTCCCCATTGATGTTTGGGATTGTTGCTTTTTTCTTGTGGACTAATTTAAGTTCTGTATAGATCCTAGTTTTTAAGCTTTAGTCGGATTCAAAATATGCAAATATCCTTTCCCATTGTGTAGGTTGTCTATTTGCTTTGGTTGTTGTCTCCTTGGCTGTACAGAAGCTTTTCAGTTTAATTAAATCTCATTTGTTTATTATTGCTGTTGTTGATATTGTCATGGCAGTCATCTTCATAAAATCTTTCCCCAGGCTGATATCTACCAGAGTTTTTCCTATTCTTTCTTTGAGGATTTT
Source organism: Perodicticus potto (assembly GCA_963574655.1). Lineage (NCBI taxonomy): Eukaryota > Metazoa > Chordata > Mammalia > Primates > Lorisidae > Perodicticus > Perodicticus potto. The sequence goes on along the minus strand of CAUYRH010101263.1, from coordinate 97,293 downwards.
GATCATTTCATTCCTTAAATTTAAGTCCTTTATCCATCTTGAATCAATTTTTGTGAGTGGAGAAAGGTGCAGGTCCAGTTTCAGTCTTTTACACATGGATATCCAATTCTCCCAGCACCATTTATTGAATTGGGAGTCTTTCCCCCAGTGGACATTATTGTTTGGTTTATCAAATATTAGGTGGTTGTAAGTTGTTGGTTTCATTTCCTGGTTTTCTATTTGATTCCAAATGTCTATGTCTCTATTTTTGTGCCAGTACCATGCTGTCTTGACCACTATGGCCTTGTAGTACAGCCTAAAATCTGGTATGGTGATACCCCTGGCTTTGTTTTTGTTAGACATTCGGGGTTTTTTTCTGGTTCCATACAAAACACAGAATCATTTTTTCCAAGTGTTAAAAATAGGATGTTGGTATTTTAATAGGAATGGCATTGAATCAGTAGATTGCTCTGGGAAGTATAGACATTTTGACAATGTTAAGTCTTCCCAGCCATGAGCATGGTATGTTCTTCCATTTGTTAAAGTCCTCTGCTATTTCCTTTCTTAGGGTTTCATACTTTTCTTTATAGAGGTCCTTCACCTCTTTTGTTAGGTATATTACTAAGTATTTCACTTTCTTTGGGGCTATGATGAAGGGAGTTGTGTCCTTAATTAACCTCTCATCTTGGCTGCTGTTGGCGTATACAAAGGCAACTGACTTGTGGACATTGATTTTATATCCTGAGACATTACTGTATTTTTTGATGACTTCCAAGAGTCTTGTGGTTGAGTCTTTAGGGTTCTCTAAGCATAAGATCATATCATCAGCAAAGAGGGAGAGTTTGACCTCCTCTGCTCCCATTTGGATGCCCTTTATTTTCTTATCTTGTCCAGTTGTTTTGGCTAGAACTTCCAACACTATGTTGAATAGTAATAGTGACAGAGGACAACCTTGTCTAGTTCCAGTTCTAAGAGGAAAAGCTTTCAGTTTTACTCCATTCAGCAAAATATTAGCTGTGGGTTTGTCATAGATAGCTTTGATCAGTTTAAGAAATGTGCCACCTATGCCTATACTCCTTAGTGTTCTAATTAGAAAACGATGCTGGATTTTATCAAATGCTTTTTCTGAATCTATTGAAAGGATCATATGGTCTTTGGTTTTGCTTCTGTTGATATGGCGAATAACGTTTATGGACTTGCGTATATTAAACCAGCCTTGCATCCCTGGGATGAAACCTACTTGATCATGATGTATGACTTTTTTGATGATAGGCTGTAATCTATTGGCTAGGATTTTGTTGAGAATTTTTGGAATCTTCCCCAACATGTTCTATGAAGCAAACATCACCCTGATGCCAAAACCAGGGAAAGACCCAACTAAAAAGGAGAATTTCAGACAAATTTCACTAATGAATATAGATTTCCATAATTTCCCATATAAAAGGTACCTGGGATTTAAATATGTGCCTATATTTTCCTACAGTTTTAATCCCATGGGGTAAGAGTGGATGATATAAATCCTTGGATGGTCCAGGTGGATAGAACTTGGGGAACTCTCCTTCTAGGTGGGAATTCCCTTGAGTGGTGGGGCCAGAGATGATGCAATTGTCACTGGCACTGAGACTCATCAATTTAACCTCTGAGACTATTCCTCCCTACCTCATTCCCTTTACTGACTCCCTCTTTCTGTTATGGAGTCATGCAGCCATCCTGACGCTGAAGGGGAAATTAGTCTTTCCAGCAACACCTGATCACCTAAATTCTTATTTGGAAGATTTGGACCATGTTGGAAAATTAATCAAAGTAAATTGATTACATTTAACAGAAAGATTGCAAGTGAGACTATTTGAGTAGCATGGGGGAAAATACTCAAAAAAATGGCTTTCAACACAGATTTTATTCTTTACATAGTGCATGGATTTGCTTTTAGAATCCAAGATTTGGAGATAGGTTTTATTTTGTTGTTATTGTTATTTGTTTGTTTCAGTTTTTGGCTTTTGTAACTTCAGGATCACTTCTTTCAACCATCCACCATTCCATCCATCCATCATCCATCCATCCATCCATCCATCCATCCATCCATCCATCCATTCATCCATTAACTGGCAAACATATGTGAGGAGGCTTCTTTGTGCCAGAATCAGAGCTAGGCACTGTGGCTACAGAGATGAATGAGAAATGATTCCTGCCCTTGGGGAGCTCACAATCCAGTGGGAGAGAGAGAGAGATGTAAACATTAATTACAAGAGGGTGATGAATGCTCTAATAAAGTTCAGAGGAGGGTGGTTGGCTGTCCACAGAGCTGTAGGACAGCAGGCATCTATTTTACCTCAGCCTTCTAAAGGTTTTTGATCCCCACACCTGAGGGGTGCTTGATTTGCTGTAAGTCTTGCAGGTTGCAACCACTACTGATTCAAAGACAGCTAAGGAGAAGATGACTGTGGGATGTATCCCCAGGGTTCATGGATTTCTGAATTTATGTTTTTCTCAGCTTATTTTCTTCCCTGGGGCATCAATATACTCTGTACTATGGCAATGCTCCATCTCTGCTCCAGACCGTGTCTACCCTGCTATTTAACTTGATTCTTAGGGAAGCCTGTAGCCTTGCCCAGAGAGTTTCACTGCAAACTGAAATAAGGTGGGATTGATCAAATCTCATATCCCTCACTCCACTGAAGACCAATCAAACATCAGCTGCAGGGCTTAGACCAGGTCGTGAAGATACTCTGCAATTTCTCCAACTCTTTCTTTATCATCATTAATCCAGAAACTATGGGTTCTCTAAAGCCAGGAGAAAGGACAGTGAACATGGGAAACACACAAGTCCCCTGGGAAATGCTTTCAGGAAGAAAAAAAATGTCATCAATTGCCCATGTGGTTTTTATTACTACTAGGGACAAGAAGAGGAAAAGGGAAATATGAAGTTGGGAAAACTATTGTTGTTTCTGAGGTCTAAATATTTCTAGTATCCATGTCAGAGATTGTGTGTCATAGTGGAACAGATGCTCTTATCAGCCCCATGGAGAAGCATTTTTTATAGTATTTGCTTCTGAGGAGGTGATCTCCAACCGAAGAAGAGGGAACATTCTAGATTTACACATCATTTCGAATACATAGCCTTAGAAAACAACTAACAACCTCCTGTGTTGAGAGAATATTTCTCTGGTCATTTATGATCCCCTGAGATGTAAATTTGAGTTTATCTGGGTTGTTGAGCTGAGCTGCTTGGCAGTCATTTCTGAGAATTACGTGGTTGAATGAAGTTTGTTGCTGAGACTTTTATTGACCCTGAAAATGTGATTTTTTAATGGTTAAGGCAGAAAAAATTAACAGGGCCAGTTAAAAGAGAAGAAGGTGGAGTAGGTATTTTTAAAGTTACTAAATGTAAATTTAAAGGCAAAGCAGATAGAATGGAAAAAAGAAAACATGATGAGTTTTTTATTAATTATCCTATTTGGGGCATCAATGGCCTGGCTTTTGGGTAACCAGGGTTCTTTCCATTTATATGTTGAAAATTCACCATTATTCAATATTTGGACATAGGGGCTTTAAAGAGGTGATATGTAAAATGAGGTCATTAGGGTGAATCCTAATCTCCTGTGACTGGTGTCCTTATAAGAAGAAGAAATTAGGACACCAACACACAAAGAGGGAAGACTATTGACACGGAGAAAAGATGGCCATCTACAGACCACGGAGAGAAGACTTAGAATGCCAGTGCTGCTGACCTTTGATTTTGAACTTCCAGCCTACAGATTTCAAGGGAATAAATTTCTGTTATTTAAGTACTCCAGTTTGTGGTGATTTGTTATGCAAGTCTTAGCAAACTAATACCATACCCTGTGCAGTTGGCTTGGAGATCAGGTTCAACATAGAAAACCATGGATTAAAAATCACCTGCCTTGAGCTACAAGGTGGTCACATCCTAGTCATCCCATCATTAGCAGTTTATGAAGGAAGAGAGTGCCTAATCTCAGGGTATAAAGTTGGGGTTTATACTTTCCCTAATTTGGGGTATTATGAGAGGCTTAGCATTCATAGTCATAGTCAAGCATTCCTGGGCACATATTCATGTAAATGGGCTCTTCCCTTAGGACCCTAGAACTTAGGGCTCCTGTCTGGAGCCTTCTCTTAGATGAGAGACGTGAGGAGTATTTCTGTTTGTGACAAGCAGGTTGGCCTGCTGAAAAAGAATTCTAGAATGCCTGTCAAAAAACCCAGGCCTCAGTCTTGATTCTGTCATAAGCTTCCAGAGTGACCTCAGGCAACTGAATTTACCTGTTAGACTAAGAATTCTTACATGGACCTCATGAATAATTCTCAGACTCAGTTTCATGGAGCTCTAGGGGGCAGTATGGAAGAGATTTTAGAAGTTCTGTAAACTTTTCGTTTGATTTTCTCTTAGAATATATATATTTTAACTATTGTAAAACACTACGGTAAAAATAATATGTATCCAAAAGTGTTTTGATTTACATTTTCACATAGCTAGAAACATCAACATGTTGAAATGTACTATTCGGTTGATTTGGAATGAACATCAGAATAAATATTGCATTGTGAGTGTGCATGTCTGATGAGGAATATTGATATTCCACACCTGTCTGTCTGTCTGTCTCTTTTAGTTTCTGACATGACTGCTGGGTGTCTCCATTGGCAAAATTACATAAATGAATTAGTGACCATGGAACATTTGTCCCTACTCTATTACGTGCCAGATCAAGCTTATTTGGAGTTTGCTCTTCTGGTGGCATAAGACTTGTTTGTGCATCCACAGCTGACTCTCTCACATCTTGAAAACGTTACATTAGAGTGAGAAGGGATGCTTCCATTCTGAATTTATGGTTAGAAATGCAAGAATTGATTAGGTGTTCAATTCGACTCTGAAACAGGTATTTCCTACTACTTTTTTTATAAGCTTCTGGATGAATTTAGTTGAGAAGAAACTCTCAAGATGTAAGGCAAGTTGTTTTAACACAAAACAAAACAAAACAAAAACTATTACTGTTGGTAGCTAGTTAGCCAGATAAATCACTAAAGATTGTGCAAGTAAATTAAAATAAAATAATAAATAGGATGCTGAGGTTAACATGATTGTGATTATTTCAAATTTTTATGTTCATCAAATCAGTTTCCTCAAACTCATCAGTGATATACTTTATGTTACACATGCTATATTTGAACTCATGAAATACATATATCTATATTTGTGTGTGTGTATATATGTATATATATGAAGTTATGCTTTTATTTGTTTTAAATATTAGGATTCCACACAAGATTTGATTGTTATTAAGTACAACTTTACTCAAGAAACAAGAAAAATCAGTAAGTCTGATGATCTCCAGGATTCCGTGTAGCCTGAATAATCTGGAATCTTCCAAGGTGGGATTGAGCAAGATATAGGGAGAAATGAGTTAGGAAAGTGAAGGGTAGCTGATCTGATCACCAGTATCTGCATTGGGTCAGGAACGTCACTCTATCTTTCTAACAGGGAACCCTAAGTGTCCAAGAAGACATCATACCTTTTGGATCATCACATCTGATTGAGATTTCAACTATTCAAATAAATGGTCCTGGGAAAACCCTATGGTTATCAAAAAACATTTCAAAGTTTCTTTTTAAAATAATACTTTTACAGAGCATAGTATAATTATTTTGAAATTTGCTAGAATTCTATCAAAATTCATTACATTCTCATGGGCACCCCCTCTCTGGAACAAATCTCTTCTGGAGGCAGAGATATGTAGGAGAATGGAGCCCTGGTGTGCAGCTGGGGGTGGGAGGTATGCTAGGTATAAGAAGTGGTACAGCCCTTTTATAGCTGGCATAGGGGGTGTGTATAGTTGGAAACAGGGACCCTGATTTGTTTCAGCTGCTAACTTTAGAAGCTACCCTCATTAGAGCTTACCATATTCCCAAGGCCCTCCATGAATTCAGGACAGTGTGGCCTGGCCATGACAACTGGTTCTGGAGATGGACAGCTCCAACAGGGCTTGTAGAACAAACAGAGACAGAAGAGTAAGGGGTTGTCTTATTCTACTTGCCTTATTCCAATGGCTCCTCCCATAATGAGGTGAAGGAAGGGTTGGGTCTAGAATGCTAGAGAAAGGTAGTGCACTGAGCTTACCTTGTGACTGTATTTACCCACCACAGTGACTGATTTGGGGAATGAATTTTTAGCTGGAGGACTACTGGGGTTGAGGCGAAGCTCTCCTGTTTCTAACCTTGGTTATTATATTAGTTAGGATAGTTAGGATAAACATTCACTTGCACATAACACAGATCCCTCCCCCCAAAAATGGCTTAAACAAAACAGACTTTACTTTTCCTTCCTGTGATAGCCAGGAAGTAGGAAGCTCAGAGTGGGCATGGAACTCTGTTCCACAAGGTTAACAGAAGAACAAGCTTCTCCTATTTTCATCTCCTCCATCTTTAGGATGCTGTCCTTATATGAATAGTACAGAATGACTTCCCCATGTGTGTGACACAGATAAGAAAATGGAAGAAGAAGGGGAAGAGAGGGCTTCACCATTTAAGAACACAGCCTGGAAATTGAATACATCATTTCTGCTTACATCTCCTGTACAGAACTTGCTTATATGGCCATGCCTTGCTACAGAGGAGACTGGGAATGCAACCAGATAAAAATAGTGAGGCCAACTATTTAGAAAAATAATACAAGGAGGGTTATAAAGATACAACTCTGCCTCTTCAAGAGAATTTAATGAAGTAAGAATCACTATGCTACTATTTGGAGCTCCATAAACCGGATCTCTATCTCAGAGGTATATGGCCAAGAATTGGCAGGTCCAGACAGGAAGGCCTGACAGCCCCTGGTCTGATGGCTGACACTTTACCACTACCTTATCAGTATTTATTTTTCTCAGAGATGGGTAATTGCAACTTTCATTGACCTCTGCAACTCCTTGAGGATATCAAGTTGAGAAGGGCTAGTCTAGATGCTCAAAAAATCCCCATGTACAGAATAGGCCAGAGGATTTCAGATCATGCCCCAGCATTGGGTACTTCCCTTATATGAATAGTTCGGAATGGCTCCCGCATGTGCTTGATCCAGATAAGAGGATGGAAGAAGGAGGGGAGGAGGTCTTCATCATTTAAGAACACATGGAAGCTGACTACATCATTGAGGGCCCCAGCATTGTCTAGACTTCTGATGGAAGGTGGAAGAAATGGAAAACAGGCCTCTTTAACCTAAAACCTATTCCACACTTGGTTGTCTAACCAAGGAACCTCACACATATTTTTATTTCTTAGTTTATCTCTATAATATTTAGGATAAAACACAAGTTTTATACTTCCGTTAGGCCATCAAAAATTGACATGCTCATAATTCAGAAAGTAGAGATTAAATGACATTAAATACTAATGCCATAATGAGTCACATGCCTATGTGGTGAATAATGGTCTTAACCATATTTTTTTCTAGGAAATAATTTAAATTGAAAATAAGAAGAAAATACTATAGTTGAAAAATATAAAGTATCCATGGATGCAATAGTTCTGGAGAAGCAATTCACAGAATTCATAGAATTTTAATATTTTAAAATATACAAAGCCTTTCTATTCCCTTCTTTGATCATTCTTTGCAGATAAAGGAATGGCAGCACAGAGAGGCAAAGATGCTTGCCCAAAGTGGGACAAAAGAGTGGTGGAAACAGGATGGAAGCTGGGACTTGGGAATCTTCACTGTCTGTGCCCTTTTCTCTAGATTGGCTTCTACTCCAGTTGCTGGATAAAGACCTATTCCTAGGGTACCAAGACGTTGGCCATTTCATCTTGTGAGAGTGACTTCTACTGGAGCAGCAGACATATCATCTCACCAACCAGGCCTCAGTGCTTGAATCCTCTGTTCTTTCCTCCCATTGAAAGCCTATCATAAATCAGGTACTGTCCTAACTACTAGAGATAACAACAGTAAACAGAATTATGAAATCTTTGTGGAACTTATTAATAGATGAGAGCTACAAAAAAGCAAAAGCGTAACTAAACATACCCAGGATTTTTATATAGTAATAACTGCTATGAAGAACATGTAATCAGGGAAACAGGATGAAAAACAGTATGGTGAGAGCAGAGTCTGTTTTAGGTGGATGGCCAGGGGAGGATGGGTGACAGATATATTAGCAGAGACCTGAATAAAGGGAAAGGGTAAGTCATAAAATATTTTGAGAAGGAGCATCCCAAGATGATGTTAGAACAAATAAATAAATAATATGCTGAGCACAGTCATGGACCTGCCAAATGAATGGGATTGGGAGTACATATAAGGCTTTTGAAAATTGTTTGGTTTTGTTTTATGATGCAAGAGACAGAAAAGGAAACTAATTTCAGAAGCAAATTTTTTGAGTAGTTGAGGGTAATGGAGTTATGTGTCTAAGTGGAGAGACTGGCCTGGAATAAGATGGGGGAACAGATGATCTCTGGGATAGAAGGTATGGTGAAGGAGACAAACAGATGTGGAAGGGTCAGTGGATTTGGTGGGAAAGTGAGTTAGTTCTGACCAAGTCAGTGAGGTCAGGGAAGGGGACTAATGGTCTTCTAAGATGGTGAGAAGGTAGATTTACCTGAAAATAGAAAAGAGCTGCTGGGTTTTGTTTGGGGCCCATGTGAAGTCTGCAGTATCAGCATTAGGTGAGGCTGGCCAATCTGCAAGGCTGTGCAATTTTCCCAGCTATGCCTGGCTGCCAAGGAGATGTAAATAGGAAGCAGAATTTAACCATGTGCTCAATAGTCTTCATTTGCTCATTCTGACCCATTCTTTATCCTTTGTCACCTGGCTGGATGCTCTGGAAGCTGACTTTTTTGGAATGATTCATTGGATTTCTTGACCTGGATTGTGTCTGGCCGATGGTGTGCACAGCCAGGAGTCTGGAGGGCAGGAGCCAGTGAGGTCCTGTTTGTCCTTTCCCACTGCCTCTCCAGTGGCCCCCCTCCCTCTTGGGAAGCCCCAGCTCCTATAGTGCGGCCTTCTTCTGGAGATACGGCCCTTCTGGGTTCCTCTTTTTCCTTCTTCAGGTTCAGGGGTGGTAACTGCTTCCTGCTTCTGTTAACCTTGGGGTGCTTCCCTGGCCTTCATTGTTTCCACTTTACCCATCTGCACTTTTAGAAATGGTCCCTTCATTCAAGTCTCTCTGTTTCTTGGTAAGCCCCTGATTGACGCAAACTCGGTTTGGGGTGCGGTCAGGAGGGTGGAATGGAGGCAGAAAGGAACGCAGCATTTATGGTCCGCACAGGAGAAAAGACAATGGGAAAGAAAAATGAAACTGAGTAAGGAAGGAAATGGGGACATGAGGAGAGCAGGACACCAAAAAATACGTAGGCGGGAGGTCCCCGTGGGCTCAAGGGATTTGGGGATTGGGGTATTTAAGTGAGTAGCTAGAAACTGAGACACCATCCCCTGAGAGCAGAGTATTTAAAATAGAAAATGTATGATTGCAGCCGTTATTGATAGTCACGATATCCAGGTCAGTGGCTCTCAAAGGTGGCTACGTATTAAAATTGCCAGAAGAGCTGGTAAAAAATACTGGTGTCTGGCTTCCCCTGGAGAGATTCTGACTGCAATTGGTCTGGTATGGGCCCCCTATGTTGTTTAAAAAAAAAAATCTCCCATAATTCAGATCCGTGGCCAGAGCTGAAGGTCGCTCATGTAGGATATGAACTCGGGGGTGTTTGACTGAGGTGGATGGAGGAAAAGGATTGGTAGCAACCAGAGGTCAGGGAAGTGAGAGGCCAGGGGCTTGGAAGGATCACCCATGTGGAGGCCCCTGAGAATGATGGCTGGGCTAGTTGGAGAGGGGGAGAATCCAGTGAGTCAGAAGCTAGAACTGGGAGGTTGATGGAGTTTATAAAAACTTGGGTATTTTAGTTATTCTGAGCCAAATCCCTAGCCCCACTAATTCCTCTCAGCCCTGGGTCAAAATCCCAGGGTGGCCGATGCCTCTTGGAAACTTACTTTTGGTTTCCCCCCTTGCCCAACTCATGGGTTGATTTAGTTTTCATGATTTGTTTTTAGTATTACCTTTTCCCACCCCTGGTGTTTGGGGAGCTACATTTGACTCAGGGTCTGGGCAGTGTCTTTCCCAGGCCTGATTTTCTTGAGTTTTTGACCTTTTTCAACCTTGAACTTCTGTCCTTTAATCATCAGTAAAATTTCTTTTCTCTGTCCCACTCCTTCAAAGGTCTCTTGAGAGTCTGGCAAACTCCAAGGGCTCATTCATAGGTCATACCTCCTAGTAACAAGTTTTTACATGGAGGGAAGCTTCCATATTTTAACTCATAAGGTAGGACCGGCAAGCACAAAAGAGTCGCTCAGGTCCTCCCCAGTCCAGGTCTGTGTGTGTTAACACTGCTCAGTTTGTCAAGAGAACAAGACTTTCATCCTCTTTTATTTCCTACATGCATGCCATTGTGGGGCCATTTAAATCAAATTCCTCTCTGTGGCTGAGCACAAAACCTGCACATTCTGGTTTTGCTCTTTCTGAAGATAATTTCTGCTGTTTAATGAGATCTGAGAATGAAGTCAGGCATGAGCTGGAGAAAGGTCACAGTGTGTGCTCAAAGGTATATTAACTACTGTTGGAGCTGACATCGGTCTCTTTCCAAGAGGACAAAATTAAGCAGCAAATAGTAAATACGTTCAATGGCACTTTACTGCGAGGAAGACCATTTACAATGAAATAAGAATATGAGAATGGTTTCAAAGAGAAAATAGGAGTGCTTACAAATAGAACACATCTTATCGGTTAGAGTGGGAAAGTGATTCCAGTCAAGGTTAATGGGGAAACAGTTAATGAAGGGTACAGATTCCAAAGCTGCGTGATGCCATATTGTACCTCACAGAGGTAATTAATACTAGAGACTCTGGCTAAATGGACACATTATACACAGCAGACAACTCGAAATTCCATGCATTGTACGGAGAAGCTCTTCTGGATGCTTTATGACTCACCCTAACTCCGACAGGGCCAAATGAGAGCCCACATTTTCTCTCCCTTTTCATCATGGCGTCAGTGTGGCTCTGTGGGAAGGACACCAGACTGGGAGCCAGGAGACGGTCTTCCAGCCCAGACTCAGTCACCAGGAAGTGGCGAGTCACCTTGGGCAAGTTACTTCCACCTTCTCTTAAGCTTAATTTCCTCATCTGTGCCATGAAGGGGTTGTATTGGGTAATCTGTAAAAGTTTTTCTAGTTTAATTCTGTGATTCTCTGAACTTTATTTCCATATCGCCATTATTACTTACCCACTGTGTAAACATGGGTAGATCTAGGTAAAAGATTGCCTCTATTCACGCAGACATTTACCTACATTGGTCAGTTTTGGCACAGGTATATTTAGGAGTTAACCTTTATTGGCTTTTTGAAATGATACAACCTTAGAGATTTATGTCAAAAAGGTTTGCATCCCACTATTCTACCAATGCTCATGTTTTTCGATCTTTCTCACATATTTTCCCCCAAAGGGAAAGCTAGCATGAGTGAGAATACCCATAGATTTTAAATGCCTGGGATTAAGTTGAACTTGGGTGAAAGAGCTCCTTTAGCCTGTTGCCTGCAGGATTATCTGTTCCTAAGAAGCACCCTCTTTTGTCTCATTCTGTTGTTCTAAACACACTAGGCAGGAGAATAAGGCCAAGGATCTTTTATTGGCAGGTGAGGGAAGGACCCTGGATCATTTTACATTCTTTACATTTAGCTGTCTTTATGTTTGGCTGTCTGGAATCTCCTCGAGTGGAGGGGCTTTAAAGTAGGGCATTTGAACGCACTGCTTTTTCAGCCCAGCAATCATTGTATTGACAGGAATTGCTTCGGCTGAACAGTTTTCTTTCTGTGTTCAGGCCTGTTTGTAGGTGGCTTCCTGAGGGCAGATTCCATTCTTATCCTGGCCTCAGAACTCACTCCTTTAGCTACTTTTAAAAATTCCCAGGTGCACCTTGTTTATTTCTCTCTCCTTTCCTTCCTCGAACTCCCCTTTCTTGTCCTCACTCTTTCTCTGTCCCTCAAAAAAGGAAAGAAAACAAAATAAAAAATCACCCCCCTCTGGATGTCTGGTCGTAGAAGTTATTTATGCTCCTATAGAAAGTTCGAGAAATATCTTCCTGTTGTTGTTCTGAAGTGGTTTAAAATGGTTTGAAATCCCAGATTTGGGGTTGAGGAGGCCCAAGTAGGGACAGTTTTACAAGTTAAATCCCCAGGTCCCACCTTCCCCTGTGGACAATGGGAAGAAAATCTTGGAGGGTAGGCAGCGTCGGAGCCAAGTTAGCACACAACACTGACAGCGGCAGAATTGCATCTATTGATTGTGGGCAGGGGAGAAGGTTTCATCAACCTTTAAATTGATCTGGTTCCTAACCGAAACAGGGTCAGCTTTTGCTGTGCTTTTGGGTCTAAACAGCAGTGATGGAGCTCTAGTTGACACTCTTGTCCAGACCCTCATTTGGACATGTTTTTGCATTCCATGTATTCTAGAACATGGGTCCTCAGCTCAGAGGGTTCTTCAGACTCACGGGGGAGAGTGTTTAAAGCCACAGAAGTAGGGCCTCACCGTCACTGCCTCTGAGTTGATATGCCTAGAGAGGAAGCTGGGGAATTGCATTTTTAATAAACTCTTTCAAGGCAATTCTAATGAGCCCAAATGAGTACTCAGAAGCTTCTGGAAGATTTCACTAAAAATCAAGTGACCAAGTTTCCACGTTAAGTGGCTAAGAAAAAAATTCCTGGAATTGTGAAATCATCATCTCAAGTTTCTTTTTTCATGAGAGGGAATACGGTTGCCTGGACGTGAAGAGGAATACATTAGCACTCTCTTTGGGTAATTTCCAAGCATAGGGACATTGCTCTTTCTCTTTTTTATTGCTTCGTTGCTTGCCTCATTTCAAGAGACAATTGGACTTTCTTGGATGAATCCATAATTTAGATTCAGCTTCTCTTTAGACTCCATTCAGAGGGACACTCCCCCACCATTGCAGCGGGGATGTGGGTGCACCCAGCATTCACTGAAAGAATAAATTGGATTTCATTACATGGTACTGTATAATGTGGGTGAGTTACTTCCTCCCATTGTTATGTTGGGCGGATGCTCAGACAGTTCTGATTTTTATTTCCTGGTAATTGCTTCCTTGCGGATTTAGCATTTCTTTTTCTTTTTACTTTTTTTTGGGGGGGGGTCCCCAACAGATATCTCATCCAATCCTTTGTCGTTCTTCATTTCACTCAAACCCTGACACATTCCTCAATGAATACACCACATACTGAGCTGTGGCCAAGGAAAATCGAGAGGCTATTCCATCAAAATATCCGTGATAGAAAAGCCTGTTTTTATTTTGAACTTGTGTTTCACTTCTGTCCCACCTGACCTGGAGGGTCTGCACGGGGGTGGGTGGTGGGAGCACACTGGAACCCTGGCTACTGTTCAAACATTCTAATTCCAGTAACTTCACTCTGTTTACATTCCTGTGCTGCCTCGCCTTTGAAGCTGCTCCTTATTGGTGGATGGTGGGGCCCTATGGCTCCTATACATTTTAAGCCTGCATTCCCCAGAGCTTGCCCTGGCTGTGGAGACCTGCACTTTGTCTTTTAAGCAGATAAAAAGAGAGGTCAGACAGAAGTAATTCCCCTACTCCTCGTATAAACAATTTAACTGCTGCAGCAACATACTTGCTTGGAATTACTCCCTCAGATTCAATTCCCCTTTCCTGTTCCACTTGTAAAAATGGTTAGTGTCCTCTATAAACTGCAGCTCACCAAGGTGCAGGCCTTGCTGTGGAGTTGTAGAATAAATGTTAATCTAATACAGGTTACTAGGTCAAATGCAATCACAGGCTTGTGGGAAAAGCTTAATACTGTTCTGCTTCTTCTAACACAGTAAACCTGGATATTATATGATAGGTTAAACACCAGTGAACCATAGCAGGAATTTTCTTGAAAGTAGGATTTAGTACAAAGGAAGATACATTGAAAGAGTGACCTAGGATTGACTTTGCTCTCCAAGATAGCATTCTGAGATGCTGAAGAGCACTGTGAAAAGGGACTCCTGAAAAATGTTATGTACCTGAATTCTCTGGTCAGGGGATGCGTGCCAGCAGGAACAACTGGGACACATCTGAAAGTTTCAGATGTTGTCAACTATGAGTTCAATTTCTCCTCCCCCCTAAGTTTCAGTGCAGACACACACACACACACACACACACACATACACGCACGTTCTCCTTCTCCCTTGTGAAAGTTAATGTGGCATTGGATGGTCTGTTAGAATTTGGATCCCAACTTGAACATGAAGTAAACAGAGCATGCCGCATGTGGAGCAGACGGGGGCTGACTGCGTTAGGAAGGCTGTCGGTCTTCTTGGTGGTGGACTCCTCACTATTTTATGTGGGTGTTAGTGGAGTTAAGTGTTCCCAGCATGTATTCCTGATCAAATGCCAAGGCTGAGATGTACATATGCTAGCAGATGTACGATAAATTCTTAAGTAAATGAGTGTCGGATTTTAGGGGAGCTATAAAGTCTGATTTGTGGGACCATTTGGGTTCTGTCCTGCACGGAGACAAGAGACCTCGGCGGGATTAACTTTTCAAAGTCTGGTGCGGTCTTCTGTGTGGAGGCTGTCAACTCTGATAGTAGCACCGCACTGGCAGTGCGCTGTTCTCCTTGGTTTCTGCTGACACCAAGTTCAAAAAGCAGTCATGGCAAGGGAAGGAGCCCTGAGACAGGAGCTAGGACCCAGTCCTCCTCCTGGAAGAAGTTGGGAACATGCTTTATGTTTTCTTTTTCTTTTTTTTTTTTTTTTTGAGAAGAGTCCCACTCAGTCACTCTGGGGTTGAGTGCTATGGTGTCGTAGCTCACAGCAACCTCAAGCGCTTGGGCTCAAGTGATCCTCTTGCCTCAGCCTCCCGAGTAGGTGGGACTACAGGCGCCCACTGCAATGCCTGGCTATTTTTAGAGATGGCATCTTGCTCTTGCTCAGGCTGTTCTCAAACCCATGAGCTCGGGCAATTCAGCCACCTCGGCCTCCCGGAGTGCTGAGATTATAGGCCTACCCACCGCACCCAGCCTGCTTTTGGCTCTTAACATAGTTCTTAATAGGCTCCAGGCATTTTTTGACTTGTGAAAAATATATCTGTGCATTTACAGGCGTGTCATAGCTCTTGAGTGATTTTAAGTTAGATTACTTCCATGCTTGCTGAGTTAGAATATATAGATAGACATTTGATTAAAGGCTTCTCTCTGCTTGGATTAGTAATTACATGATGAAATTGATCAGATGTTGCATTCTATGATTGTTATGAAACTATTGTGACTCTTAGGAAGACCAGGGACTTAAAAGAATAAGTACAGGATGAATGAAGTTGTTGGTGAACTGGGTTTTGTGAATTCGGTAAAAGAAATTCAGATTGTTAGGAAACAAACCCAGCAAACTGGATTTCATTCCTACAATCAGTTGTCAGCAGGGTGCAAAGAGACCTTATATGGTTAACTTTGTGCCATGGCTCTGCATGGCTATGATCTCTGGGCCAGGCCATCCTAATCACCTCCCCTGTGGCATTCTGCCTTCCATGCTTTGAGCAGGTGGCTAGTCACTCAGACTCTGGGAAGCTGGCTGGAGGCAGGCAGCAGAAATGGACTCTCATTCAGACATTTCCCCTCCAGCCAGTATCAGAGCTAGTTTTCTCAACAGAAATGTGCATCCTGAGGGCTCCCATTGACTGGGAAATGTCAAACACATAATACATAGATGACTTAATACAAGTATGCTGTAGGCTACTTTTTTCTCTCTATGCAGACTGAATGGTCAGGTTTCTCTGTCTCTTCAGGGCTCCATTTTCTCCACCTTTTTGTGTGTGTGAAAAAACATAAAAAAGAAACATTCTCCATATTCCTCTGTGTATTTATTCAGCACAGAACATGTTTTCTTCATGAGTCTGACCTACAAGCATATTTGGGACATACACGAATGTTATGTACCAATCTGGCAAGCTCCAAGGCAACGCTTTGCTCCCAGTGGTCATGCTCAAGAATGGGATATCTTTCTTGGAAGCCACAGACAAAGCCAGGATGGAGACCTGGCCCCAGGTAGATGTCTGTTGTTCGAGTGAACATGGCATCATGAGTCAAGTGTAGCTTCCTGACTTCCTAGCTGTGTGACCTGAGACTACCAAAGTGCTTCGTGCCTCAGTTTCTTCAGCTGAAAAACAGGTATGATTTTACCTAGCTATCCATTCTGATTTTCCCCTTTACACTTTTGTGACAGCCAGGAAATAGCTGCTTGGGCATGCTGGCCTGTTTGTGGCAGCAGGTCAGCATCTTTCTCTAGCTCCTGTCTCACTCCATTTTTATCTGCCTGGAGACACTTTGTCTCTTGTTTGAAGCATCCCCCTCCTCGTTCTTTGGACTTGGTGCTTTTTTTTCACTAATGCATTGGTCCCAGCCCTGGCCAAGATCTCCATTAGCTGATTGGCTTAGGTGGGGGACTCAGACATTACCCCACAGTGTTGTTGGGTGCCCCAGGGGGGACTCTGTGTACGAAATGCCTACAATTGGTGAATGCTGGTTCTCATTCTCTTTTCTTTCTCAAGAAACACTGTCAATGTCTGGCTATGATGATCAATCTTCTAAAATCTCCTTGACAGAGGAAAATGGGAAAAAATGACACTACATTGGGTTAAGGAGAGGGTCACTGAGATAACATAATTAGAAAGTCTAAGTGGTGTGTCATCACACACAGAAAGAAACTGAGGCTCCACTCAGGCAATGGTGGGGGGGGACATACTAAAATGGGCTTCTTCTCTACAGCAGGAGACAATTGTAGGAAGCTGACCCAGTATTCCCATGGAGAAAAGTCTCTGAGATATTTCCATTAATACTTAATCATGACCAGAGAACTGATATAGAATTTATTTATCACCAGGTCAAATAAGTTCCAGGATTGGATAAAATACTAGGAATTTGGCTAACTGTAAAGTGACATTGATATTTGTGGACTCATCATACACTGACCCTAGGAGCTCCTGGATACAAGGAATACAAATTATTTAACACTGTCAAATAGGAAGAGAGAAAATTGGATGTTTCTTTACCAAAACTACTTCCCCGAGTGTCAGAATCAAAACAGGATTCACAATCAGGGAATCCAAATATTCTCTTCAAACCTTGAAATTATTGCAGATCAGGTTCAAATGTCCATTCTTGCCTTTCTGTCTCTTTTTAAGTCCTCTGGAGAGATGATTTTCCTTTAGACAATTACAGCCAATCCATAAATGAAGAATAGCTACTGCATGTAAAGGCACTTCAGCCAAGCAAGATGGGCTCCAATTTCATCACAACATTGTGAAACTGATCAGTTTCTCTGTATAAAATCTTAAAAGGGCTCCATGGACTCTTTACGCCAAAAAAGAGCTTTTGAAAGCATTTCAGGAAATTGCCATCATGGAAGTGATTTCCACGTGTGTCTCTCAATATTACAGTCTCCCCCTTTAGGTGCTGATCTTTCCTAGGCTGTAATAAGAAATGAAAGAACAGCTTATTTTTCTTTTAAAAGGAAGTGCAATTAAAAGCAAAAGTCCCCAAGAATCCTGGGGAAGGTGATGTGCAGAACATTAGTTTTCTTTCCTTGGCCTTCAGGCCTGATCTGTATTCTCAATTTGCTGTGATTATTCTGTTCCATCTAGGTCAGGACGAATTATGTGTGTGTAACTGAAGCAGAGTGTGGGTTTTAAGCAGAGCATATGATCCTAAGAATGCAGAAAGATGGTATAAATTTGCATCTTCTTAAGAGAAACCTTCTCTAAAAACTCTGAAAACATTTTAATTCGATAAAATAAAAAAGGAAGGGGCAGGAAATGCCACCCAAAGACTTCACAAAACCTTTTCTTTGTATCTGAGAAAAGAATTACAAAATCATCTGTCCAGTTGTCAAATGTCTTTGGGGCAGATATTTTGAATTGTAGTGCACACTAAAATTGAAGGTTAATATAGTGCTCTGGAGAGCAGGCTAACACCTTCCATTCTTGTGGAATGAGTCATGGCCTTCTTCCTGAAGATCTTTTGGGAGTAGGGTTTGACGTTACCTGTGGGGCAAAGAGTCCAGTGTTCCAGGATAACCCATGTGATTAATGAGGACACAAAGTACATATTCTCCAGGGCATCCAAGCCCCTTCAGTGCTATATCATGGAACAGAATGTTGGGATCCTTCCAGCAGGATCACCATTTATTTACTGGAAATCCACATGTGGCTCATTTGTGGTATTTCTTAAGCTTCTGTTTTTGAATTTATGTGTGCTTTAGACTGGGTCTTTTTCCTTCTTCTCTCAATGTGCCACTGGGCCTTGCAACCCACAGTGGAGTCAGACTTCTGGGTAAGGGTTTCCTATTGATTCATGCTAAGCTTTGTTCCCAATTCAGTGTTCATGTGTCAAAGCCACAGGGTAACATGTAGGAATAGGCAAACTATCCTTAGCATTCTTCTGGCAAGTTATCTGAGAAAGACAGCAGATTATTTAAAGAGGGCATTCACTACTGAAGTTGGTTCAAAAGATTCAAGTTATGTAGTTGAACTTCACCAGTGTTTTTTGAGCATCCATTGTATGTCAGTCTCTAAGATAAGTTTTGTAGGGTGTAGAAGGATGAAGAAGATATGGTTTTGTCCCTCAAGGACTTTGCAATCAGTTGAGATAGACAGAAGGGTATAGAATGAATCTGAAGCCTTAGATACTCACCAGTCTGTCATATGGACAGCAGAACCCTGTTGGAGGAGTGCGGGTGTGAGTGGAGAATAGGAATTGGACTTTGAAGCATAAGAATAGTCTTAGCCGGAAGAGGAAATAGGGGATGAGGGCATTTGGGAGAGAAGGAATAACAAAAAAGCATGGAGGAGCAAACCAGCACTGTGTGTGTGTGTGTTGGGGTGGGGTGGAAATGTAAAATAGCATAACCCTTGGGTCTTAGATGCTGCTGGGGAGACAAAGAAAAACCAGATTCAAGGGCCTCTCCTTCTAAAAGATATAGCATGGGAGACAGGCATATGCATAAATAACTTTAGCATGAAACAGACAGCAAGAGGTGCTGTGAGAGAGTCCTACAACATACTCTGAGAGCATCTCAGAGAGATATTTAGAACTTGGCATGATTAGAGCCAGTGAGTAAGACAGTCAGAAAAGCCAAAGATGACTTCTGATTTTCAATGACAGTACCTTTGAATGAGGGACTCATAGCTACAACCCATTTTGCTGCTCGTTCAGATAAAATTTTGTGATTCTTTTCTCTAATTTAAGACAACCCCATATTGGGATTTTATTCACACTCTGGAACATTGATTTATCTGATGTGCTCGTAAGTGCATATAAAAACAAAATTTGACTAAAATGGAAACCAATCCACTCTTGCGCTGGCCTCACACCCTATCCTCAAATAAGCACCTTCTAAAATAAGTACTATGCAACATGTGTGAAGGGTATTTGCAAGAAAGTGAAAGGGGTGGAGTGGAAATTGTGAATTTAAAATTTAGAGGCATTATTATATCTCTCTGAAGTCCTATTATCTGGCAAGGTCTTATAATTTTTTTTTCTCATAGTTGCTATTGGAGTGACTGAAGAGAAGGAGGTTAGTGGGCTTGAGATATGAAAAGGAATGATCAGTGTATCAGGCTGAGATATGTCACAGCTGTAAAGGACAGAGGGCCTGGAAAATGTATACAGTAAACATATTGGTTTGAGGGAAATGGGAGGGTTGAGTTAGAGACAGATGGCAGAGGGCTATCATTTACTGATTACTTACTAGGTTGGAAGCATAGCTCTAAGCACATTACATACAGTTACTAACTCACTTAGAGTTCATACCAATCTTATGAAGTAGGTCTTATTATTATATTCATTTTATAGATGACTACACCGAGACACACTAAGCCCGAATAACTTGCCAGTATACACAGTTTATAAGTGGGTGGTACCTGGAAGCTATGTATTATTCTCTTTGCTAAAATAAGTGTCCATAAGAGAAGATGAAAGAAGAGAGATATTTGATGTTAGGGTGTTTCTTCTATAAAATAGTATTTTGTCTCAATTTGAAGAGAAGGAATTTGTAAAACCTTACGATGTTGTCTAAGGAAAAAAGACTAGAGCATAAAATCACATAATTTCAGGATTTTGAAGTACAATGATCTGTTTCTCACTTGTACTAGTTTCTCATTGAGAAGGGAGGCTGGAGGCCCATCAAAACCATCAGGCCTTTGCTGGGAGTTAGTGATATATACAGCACTGTGCCCTGTGCCTAGACAGGCAAAGTGACTTGCTCACCAGGTGGTTGACATAACCACATTGTAGGGAAGGAAACTCCCACTCCAATAGGAATCTTGTAAGATAAAGAAAAAGGCCAGCTGGACTTTCTTGAAAAACTGAGTAGACTTTACTATGGTCTGCCTCAAGGGGTGAGGCAGGTTTGCACAGTGGTGAGGGATCAGGCAGATAATCTTGAGCTGGCTACAAGTTCAAACTCCACAATGACTTGCAAATTGTGTAACCTTGGGCAAGATTCTTTACTTCCATGAGTCTTGGTTTTCCCATGTGTGAAATGAGTGAAATCATAATCCCTGTATGGTAGGATTTTGGGGAGGATTAAGTGAGCCAATTCAATATATCTTAGCTAATTATAACAAACAAAATAAATTAATTATGAAACCTGTATTGTGTAAGCTTTTGGTTTTGAAAATATAAATTATAGTAAGATATATAATGTTTTAAGAGTTACTGAGATGTTTTTGCAAATAGCAAACCTTTTTTTCCAAATTGTCTTTATAAACTCAGACCTCTTCTCAGTAGGACTAATTCAGAATGGGTTGATAATAGGTAAATGTGATCATGTCTAGAAAAACTTTTATGGTGATTACTATGTTGTTCAAAATCAATCATGTGGAAATGCCTGTGGAAAAAGTCCTTTCCAGAATTTAGAGTTAAGGAATACTTTTTCCCTTTCTGAGGCTTTCTTACATTGAATAAGAAAGCCATTTCACTTAGACCCTTTTGCTTTGAGTCTTTTCTTAGCACTAAGTTTTGTGTTAAGATCTAGAAATTTGTGTTAGCCAGATCCATTTTTATTTTTCTGTTTACCTTTTTACTCATTTTAATGATTTTTT
The DNA here is from genome assembly GCA_963574655.1 of Perodicticus potto. NCBI lineage: Eukaryota > Metazoa > Chordata > Mammalia > Primates > Lorisidae > Perodicticus > Perodicticus potto. The sequence continues at coordinate 76,170 of CAUYRH010101263.1, read as the reverse complement.
AGTTTTATCATATCTTATTATAGTTTATCATAGTTTTATTGTATTTTATAAGCTGTGCTTATATTGTGTTTATATTTTCAGATTTCTCAAAAACTTTTTGTAAGTCAGAGGATAGAAATATAAGTAACTATGAAATTATGTCAAATCCATATTTTTTCTTACAAATATATCTTATGCCCAGTTCTGTACACCAGACTTGAAATAGCTTTTACTTTACCAAAAATCCAATGAAAATGCCAAAGTTGATTTTTATGTAAAAATCATTTTGTATTCTAAAAGAATGGAGTATGGAAGTCTCACCCTTACAGGCCATTTAGATGCAATGGGGAAAGAAGATTTATAGGAAATATTGGTCACTTTGGTGGGCTGACTAGGTGGAAACACTTAAGGTCTGACAGTTGAGTTCATAACCTTGCCTCTGTGTGCTTATGTTGGCAGCACTGTACAAACAACTTGGTAAGGTTTCATAACCTTGATATATCAGTATCTCACAGATGTGTTCATGTTGACATATGGTGGTATCTTCTTATGTGGCATTTATTATTGTTGTTGTGTTTTTTTATGTGCTGTTGTGAGAATATTGGAGCTTGAATTAGAGTAATGAAGGAACCTTAAATTGCCTGTTAAACTTAGCAAGAATTTGAAATCAGGGACTTGTTAGTCTATGTAGATGGGGATAAGATCATGAAGAAAATGGCAGTGTACAAGTTGATTATAGGTTTTTCTGAGGGGAGAGAAAGCCTTCTTGATGAAGAGAGGTCAGAGTAGCCCATAATAAGCAGAACTGATGAAAAAAATGCAAAAAGTCTTCAAATTGTGAATCTAAATTGTCAGTTGTTGGTGAAAAGCATAGCAGACCAAGTAAACATTGGTAAAGAATCAGTTAGAAAAATGTTAACCGAAAATCTTGGCATGAGAAAGGTGTGTGCAAAAATGGTCTTGAAGGAGCTCACAAATGAACAAAAACAAAGGAGAGTCAAAATTTGCCAAGACCTTTTAGAGAGGTAAGACAATGTTTTGGGCCATGTTATCACTGCTGATGAAACATGGGTGTACCTATAGGATCCTGAAGCAAAATATTAAAGTACACAATGGAAGTTGGCCAATTTGAACTGAGCGAAAATTTCTGTCAGTTCAATTTAAGGGTTGAAATCATTTTACTAATCTTTTCAGATATTTGAGAGTTTGTTCATTATGAATTTGTACCAACTATACAAATGGTTCACCAAGTTTTTATGATTTGGAAATGCTCTAAAGGCCACATAAAAAATTAGATGAAAATGACTTGAACTGTTTGCCAGTAACTCATGGCTCTTGCATCACAACAATGCACCAGCTCACAGGGCATTGTCTGCAAGGGAATTTTTAGCTAGTAAATGAATAACTGTATTGGAACACCCTCCCTCTTCACCTGATCTGGCCCCCAATGACTTTTTTCTGTGCCTGAAGATAAAGAAAATATTGAAAGGAAGACATTTTGATAATATTCAGGACATCAAGGGTAATATTCTGATAGCTCTGATGGCCATTCCAGAAAAACAGTTTGCTTTGAAGGGTGGACTAGGCACTGGTGTAGGTGCATAGCTTCCCAAGGGGAGTACTTCAAAGGTGACTGCAGTGATATTCAGCAATGAGGTATGCAGTGCTTTTTCTAGGATACATTAGGGGACATAATTGTCAGATTCCCTTTCGTGAGTTGCTAGTGAGCCCAAACAGTTAGTAATCATAAACCAAACTAACCAAACCAATCCAACAGATACCTGTATAGAGTACTTTACAAGCTATCCTCATATATCCTGGCTAATTATTTTTCACACCAACCCTGCAAAATAAGAAACATTATTTTCAGCTCCATTTTATATGAGAAAACAGACTTAGATGTGTTAGGAGCCAAACCCCAGGTCTCACAAGAAGTCTCTGGCCTGGGCTGAATGTGTAACTCTTTACCAACAAAAAGGCAATGTTTTCCTGGAGACCTCATTTGAAGATGGTTCAATACATTTTCTTCCAGAGAACAAGTTTCCTTTAAGTAGCTTTTCCTGACTAAAAACTAATGTCTCATAGCTTTTCCTCTTAATAGCTCCTACATTTTCAGGATTTAAATTTCTAAGCTCTCATTTGAAATTCAGTCTTGTTTTCCAAACAGGCTAGCAGGAGTTTCAATGGGCAATGTAAGTTTGAATGATATTGCCTTCCTATTTGCTCCAGGCACACCCCTCACAAAAACCACATTCTTTTTTTTTTTTTTTTTTAGCTTATGAGAGAACAAAGTCCTATGAGGAGTCATGAAAACACCTGAACCATTCTTTTCCTATTTCCAGAAATAGTTTATGGGGCCACTGAAAGATGTTGATGTTATCTTTTTAATATTCGGAGGAATAATCCGATTAAACAAAAAACAAGGGAAACTGTTATGCCCACAAGGAGAAATTACCCAGAGCCGACTGGCTGGGGTCGAGTTACTTCACAAAACCCTAGCTGTGTGCCTCTTCTATCGCTCCATCAAGGGCTTGGTGAATGAGCAATAATTTGTGGATTCTGCTCATCTCTCTTTGTGAACTTTGTTCTGTGGAATTAGATACAACTTTGACAAATTAGAAAAGGCTCCCTCGTGCCCCGCTGTCCCCAGAATAGCACAGTCCACTGATTGTGTGCTGGCCTTCTGAAGTCCGACTGTGTCAGGCCATCAGCGGCAGCCTGTCCACCAGAGTACGCTTTTTAATAAGCAAATCTGTCAGCACCAGGTTCTTCGGATCTTCCGACCTCTCCTTAATCCTCAGGACGCGCTGACTTTCTTCTCTATTTCGCTTATGGCAAAGGGCCCCAAGCTGGGAAAGAATTATCTTCTTTGTTTATAGAGTATGGGCAACAAAATTAACCTTTGGAATTAACTGTAAATGAGTGAGGGTTGTGTTTTATCTTTCCCTGGGACAAAGGGTAGGGATTAACACTTGCATAAGGGAGTAGGGGTGTGCATGTGTGTGCACCGTGTGCATGCATGCATGCACACAGGTACAGCCCCTCATTGTAACCCAGCGTTGGTTTCTGCTCTTGTTTTTCTCTCTTTCTTATGCACTCGTGGTTTTATTTCTGAGATAGATGGAGCTAAGGAAGAATATTCTGATTCTCCCCTATTCTTCTATTGCATTTCAACTGTTAGAGAAAGGAGAGAGGGCTATAAAACATGAACATATTAGGAATGATGCTTTCTAAACCTAAAGATAAAAACTTGTCTTTGGCTAAAGACATAAGCTCATCCTTTCCCAGTGGAGTTCTTTGGTCCATCAGAAGTACACAGTGTCTTGGTTTAGAGCAAGGGCCATGAATAATACCATAAAGAACCACATTTAGGGGAAAGTGCCTTTCCGCTGGTTTATGTGGTAACACATTCATGTTTGAAGGTGTCAGAGCAAGGGTTGTGGGTCTGTGTGTCTTGCAGATAAATAATCCTCTCCTGTGTTTAGTTGTTGTTTTTGTAAATATAGACTGTTTAATGAGACAACTAGCCAAGAGATTTTGTTCATACAGTATTTATTTCTAACTGGTTATGTTCCAAATGCAGTTTGACTCAATTAGATATGCTTAAAAGGCTTTCTTTTTAAAGTAGAGTTGGCATAAACAACAAAAACAGCACATTTGTTCATAGACAAAATTCATGCTGGAGAGAGAATGGAAGCCAGCTGTCTCAGTATAGATGTTATTCTTGGTCTCTGAAAACTCCTGAAGGGTAGGGCATGATGAAAACAGGATTCGATTATTTCTGACCCAAGAAAATCCAGAAATGGACTTCGGACATCACTATTTGCTGTTGAGAGCGTAAGAACCACATTCTGCTGTGTGTTCTCCATTTTCGGTGGGCTCTGTACCTCCTAAATCCAGTTCAATGATAGTAAAGTATCACCACCACTATGGTAACAAACCCAGGCACACTACGTAAGTGTTCCTAACCACATTTCTTGAAGTTGCTGAAATGTGCCTGGGCAGCGCCTCATCCTGGATGCAGTCCCTTCTGAAGCCAATGGTTCTATTAGCAGCATATTCTGATTTCAGTTTTTTCATATTTGGTTGGATTCCGTAGGATTTAACCACTGTTATGATTTTGTTACCTTTCATCAAACAGTATCATTTTATGCTGGTTTTCGTTCTTCTCTCTTCCCTTCCCACCCTCCCCTCCTCTTTATTTCTCTCTCTCTTTAACAAAACAGAACAAAATAAAGCAATATGCCAGTGCAGAGAGATTTTATTTTTCACTCAACAGTGGCAATGACCGTAACAATGAAATCGAAAAGGGACTTTGTTGTAGGTGCAAGATCGGGGTTATGCAAAATACAAAATAAAGAAATAACTAGCTTGGAGCCCATGAGCCCATGACAGAACAATCAGAATTTCAGGGGGAGGAAGAGAGAATATGTGTTGGAATCCCCAGGTTCCCCATTATCATCGTCTTGGGCCAGGTTTTGGCTGAGGAAAGTGCTTATAGGAAGCTGTTTTTTAAGTTCATTTGCTATCTCTGGGAGATAATAAAGATCTTTATTTACAAATAATGCACTTTCTGTGAAGTATCTTTGTGTGGGCATTGCGTACACTAGCAAAATGATAGGTTCTTTGTTTTGCTTTGTTGGAAGTGCAAAAGTTACTCTTCAGAAGACCCCGTTTGAAGGCATACCTTTTACTCTCTGGATGTGTGACAGTTCTGGAATGGAGTTAATAATGCACCTTCTAATACTCTTGAAGAATTGCTGTAAGAATCAGTGAGGACCCAGGAGATTAAAGGGCTCCATTTGTCTACCTGGCTTCCTTGTATCTATCCTTCACAATGCAGCCACGTGTCACCTCCTCAGGAAGGCTAGGTGGCCCCTTGCCCACCTTAGTGAGAGCACTTGCTACCTCATGCTACCAGGGTTTATTGGGCTATTCCATCACTTGCCTCGAAGCTCCTTGAAGGTAGGAAGAGTAATGCTTATCCCGCATCTAAGGAAACTTCAAAATGATAAACAAATTTAGATTTGCTGATGTCTATATTATCAACTCATGGCAACATACATTGAAACAAATTTAAAAATGTTTTAAATCAATTTTCACCCACTTTTATTATTTTTTTATTGTTGGGGATTCATTGAGTTTCACCCACTTTTAAAATAGAGTTTCTTAAAAGTCCACAAAATCTAAAGAAACTAAAAATAAAAGGAATGTATTGGAAAACAAATTTTTGGATTGCCATTTTTCTCCCCAAATTTCTCACATGAAATTGTGAAGAACAGGGTTTAAGAGGAAATGACTGAGCACTGGGTTGTGAGTGAAGGCTTTGTAAAGCACTAAATTGATAATCACACTAGTTGTGCCCAATACTTCTGTGTGACCTACAAACCAATACATTTTTTTATCTGTATGAAGTGAAGTCAAAAATATATGAGGTGGCTCTTGTTGGCATGGCCTGGCAGGCAAAACAACAATGGTAGTTATATTCTGTGTTTTCCAGAAGTGAGGACAAATATGTACCACTGAATCGATTTCTCTCAACACACATGACCACTTTGACAACAGTCATCTGAGGACAAGATGATGTGGTTTCTCCCTTTCCTCTGTTCCTGTCTTCCTTCCCCTCGCATCTGGTATCTTATAATAAAATTCCCAACAGATAGGGGTGGTTCAACAGTCACTAGCAATACATTGATTAATTATGTGTGCCAGACTTTCGGTATACAATTAAGCTAAACAAAACTGCATTAAAGCAAGATGAATAATTTGACTTCAAGCCACAAAAACAAGGAAACTGAGGGAAAGCAGAGTCTCTGACCTCACTCACTTTAGCATATTGTAGGAGACGAAAGTGTAATCAGAGTTATAAATCTTACAGCTGCCAGAATATGATGATGCAGAAAGGAAGTCGTTTCGACCTTTGATTTGGAGGCATTTCAAAGGTAGAAATCAAAGTGAACAGTTTGTTCTTCTAGGAGAAACAAAATTCTTTAACTAGAAAAGACAATGGGCAAAAATAATCCTTTTGTCCATAAGAACATAATACCAATTTTTTGGTCCTTACTTTTAAAAAGTATTTTATTGCAGTTTCTTCAGTATGATTTAGAAATGGCACACTTGCATTGTCTCAAAGTGCTTTATGTCAGTATGGCTTTTATTGTTTCTAAAACCAAACTTTAGAGAACAAAGTAAATTCCACCTCTATAAACATGCAGTGAGTTCTTAGTGACATTTTCCCTTCTTAATTATGAAAGTGATATTTATTCACTGTGGACAAATTCGAAGAAGGCAAAAAACAAGTAGATAAAAAGAAAATGAAACCCATTTATAAACCTGCTATCTTTAGGTTTTCAAGGCAACCACACTTACCACTTTCTTCCTTCCAGGGTGTGTTAGCCTAGGGTTTCTGATCATATTGCACATGGACTATGTATGCACTATACTTTGCTATCTGCTTCTTATACTTGACAGCATTTCACAAGCATTTTTTCATTTCCAAAAATAGTCTGCAGAAACAAGGTTTTTAACATTTAGTAGAATCCTGTCACGAATAAATCATATTTTATCAGGGTTATTACTTTTATCATTTGATTGCTCCCAATTGTCATTGTTTTTAAAAGCAAAATAGTTGAATGAACAACAAATTCAATACGTAACTCTCTTTGCACATCTCTAATTTCTGCTCTATGTTGAAGTCCAAGAGGAACTCCTTCAATACTGAGCTCCTTTAAGCCTGTTGCTATATCGCTTCTCAGATTCATCCAAAAAGACCAGAAAAGCTGAGCCACCTGCACTCTTAGCAGTGGGCAAGCCATGTGACTGCCCTCGAAAGCGATGCTCTTAAAAGCAGTCTGTCATAGAGGCCTAGGGTGGAGGGATGGAATCATAAATGCAAGACTCTAAAAATATTTCCTTGATTTCTATATGCATAAACAGCAACAGCAGAGGGCAAGGAGGAAAAGAATTGTGGAAAGGTAAAAAGCCATCTTGCAAAGTTTTTTGTTTTTTTTTTTTTTAGTTAGAACCTATCTGTGAATTATGTGAAACCCTATGTAAAGTGAATATCAAATTAATCTTCCCTCAGAGTCCCAGGAAGGAGTTCAAGTACAGAATTATGACCAACCAACTTTAAAATGAAAGAAACCAAAGCCATGGGGATATTTATCCAGACTCATCCAGCAAATGGGCATCTTAAGTGATAGTAGATGTTATTCAGAACACCACCCCTGCCCTTTTCTGAGAACTGCTTTCCTACCCAGTCTTCAGGGTTTGTACCCTTGTCATAACTTATTAGATTAGCTGTCTCAAACAAGATTGGCTAGAGATTTTCCCAGTATCTGTAAGATAGTCAGTCTCTTATATAATTTGGTATTCTTTTGGTTGTAAAGGATAGAAAACTTGATTCATATTGGCGTAAGCACAAAGGAATTTTGTTGACTCATGTGCACAAACTGTTCTAGAAGAGATTTGGGCTACAGGTGTGATATGACTGAGAACTCAAATGATGTCACCAGGATCCAAGTCTTGGCTTCTCTTCCTCTGAGTTGGCTGAACCCTCCAGCTGGCTTCCCTCACGCCATTAAAAATGGCTACAACAGTCTCAAGCTCACATTCTCACTCAGATAGACCTGGGGGAGGAGAAAGAGTTTGTGTCTCAGCGTTCTAGACAAATCTTCCCCGGATTTACTTTAATTGGGCCTACTTAGGCTGAGAGCACTTCCTAAATTAATCACTGGCCAGGCTAATGAGATCTACTTGTTGACTGAAGCCAGTCTTCAGTTTTCCTTCAAGTTTTCCCCTGGAGTTAGGGCTACCCGTCACACACCACATGGCTGAGGAATTGGAATTCTGTTAGGAAGGGGAAAATACATTCCACAGAGAAAATCAAGAAGGACCCATGAACATCACATCTTTCAGATTCTAACTTGGTGGTTGTCATATGGGTGAATCCTAGCAAATATGTGGAGTACAGAGGGCAGAAGAGATCAGGTGGGACTGAGAAGCAGAGACAGAGAGGGGGAGAAACTACTGATGGCTGCTTCTAGTCTTTTCCTGAGGTCTTGGACTTATTCCTGATTTCAGTTTTCTGGAAATCTCTCATGTCCCTATGAGAAGTCTCCTTTTTTGTTTAAATTTTTTGACTTATTATTTGCAATGGGATTTGCACCAATAATGGCTTCTAGAACATTCCCAATCTACCTCAGAGTCCTGGCTACCTTTACTGCTTCCAATGACTCAGACATGAGTCTTCCATTTGATGGCTCTGTTCCCCCATTTAAAGATGATCAAATAAGGTGTCTTGGATTAAGTGTGCCAAGTAGGAACTTGGAAGAATAGGAGTTGACCAGGAACCTGATACAGGCTGGTGAGAGTTTTTTAGGTGCACTTGATGTGGGTATAGGGAACACGTTTGACTTCATTTCCTTAGTGGATATGTATCAGTTCCCTCAGCAGAAACATTGCAAAACTCTTCAAAGGAGCCTCTGTTCCCCTCCCCCTGCACCTTGGATATGACGTTCTGTGAAATGTGTTGACTTTTCTTTTTTTCTTTACAAAACCCATAAAAATGTCCTGGTTGACATGCAATGTTGTGACAGGCCCTAGTAGCTGGTGTCAATCATATTGCTTTATGTTACATTAAGTGACATATTGTAATGTGATTGATACAACATGGGATGACACATCATAATGTGAAATATCATCTGGAAAATGCAGAAAACAACGGAGGACTTGAAGCCACTATTACTTTTTAATTTTTTTTTTTTTTAATGAGATGGAGAGAAAGATCTCCTAGATCAGAATAGTTACCTGGAAAAAGGTTCAGCTCTTAGGGTTTCCATATGTTGCTCTTTGCATTTGTAATTAACAGGTGATGCAAAAAACATCTGCATTCATTGGGGACTGATAAACTCTAAGTTTCCATTAAATGCCTCTAACTAAACCTTTTTGCAGTTCTTTAGTAACAATATCTTTCCCAATCATTAAAGCTGCTTTCATAACTTTTATATCAAAAGAATCCCACTCCTCCACTCCAGTTCATAGATTTCTCTTTAAATATTCTGATATTTCTTTCTCTTGTTCTGTGAAGACTGAACAAAGAAATACACCTTTTCAGATTTCACTGTAAGATGAATGAGGATCTTATAGCATAATATCTTTTTAAATTGTTGCTATATATCCAGAGTCCTACATAGCTCCTGGCATAGAGGAGCACTTAATTACTGGTTTTTGAATGAATTACTGAAGAGTCTTCATCTTTAATTACACTTTATTTGCATGTATTGAGTATCATTTAATCAGATACAGTAAAACAACATGTAGTAGTTTCCTAGGACTGCAATAGCAGATCAATGCAGACTTGATCACTAAAAACAGCAGAAATTGGTTCTCTCATGGACCTAGAGGGGCAAGTCCAAAACCAAGGTGTTGGTAGGGCCATCCTCCCTCTGAAGCCTTCAGAGGAGAATCCTTCCTTGCTTCTTTCAACTTTCGGTGGCTCTGGGCATCCTTTAGCTTGGGCCTATTTATCTCCAACCTGTGTTTCCATCTTCACCTGGCCTCTCCTCTGTTTCTGTGCCTTCTCCTCTTCTTTTTATGAACACCTGTCACTAGATTTAAGGTCTACCTGGATACTCCAGGATGATCTCATCACAAGATCTTTAACTAAATTATATCTGCAAAGATCCTTTCTCCAAATAAGATTCCATTCATGGTTCTTAGTGGACATATTTTTGCAGAAGGGCACCAAACCAGTATACCCCAATTAACCAGATTAATAAGGAGTTGGAGGCCTGATGAAGAACTAATATTTTTGGTTCATGGGTTGCATAAAATCTTTTTGTTTTAACTAATGTTTAAAATCTTTTCTGTTTATTTTCAGGTCTTTGTAATTATAGTATTATGAAGATAATTATATGTTTCTTTAATAATAGGTATCTTTATAATATGACAGGGTTTTCGATCTGAATATGAATTTGCACTATGAAGATATAGAGTTGAAAAAAGTTGAGGTGAGTCAGTTGACTTCAGTACAGACTCCTAAAGTTCTTTAAAAACAAGCAAATGGACCCCAAGTCCTCTTTGAATGTGCTGTGAGGTGTACATGATCTGTCTTTTGCTGAAGTGGAATGTAGAGAAAAGTTCTTGATTGTTGAAGGTTTTGAATAGGTAGAACTTGTTAAGTTTCCTTAAATATGGATTTCATCCCTGTTATGTCCTCCAACAATATCCTCCTATAGACACGGGGGTTCGAAACTCAGAAAAATGAATATTTAGGGTGAAAAGGGAAGGTTTTATGAAAGGGAGAGGGGATAGGACAAGGGGACATGCCATCTGAGGGGAAGGTGTGGCCTAATGGTTCTGCCTCGGAGCCACCAAAAGCTCACCTCGAAAGAGCACTTGTTCTGGAAGTAATGTGGGGCCAGATCTTTAAAACCAAGTGCTTCTTAGTCATGCTGAAAATATGCTTCTGGTCCTTCTTTCTAACAACAAGGTGGCATGACCGTAGACTTATATTAACTTTATCTTTCTTTGTTCAATATCTTGTGGTTGGATAGCATACTTTAATAAATCAAAGTCGTTTTCAATTTTCATTGTGGCCACAATGATATTCTGAATGGAGTTCAATTATTGGAATGGCATATATTACTTTGCATTATTTTGCATCTCGATCAATACACACATCTTCGTAATAAATATTGATACCCGTTGAATGCTTACCCCAGTGGTCTGCTCATTCACTGAGGCTCTGATGATTCAGGCAGCTCTGAATAACTAATATTCTTATTTTATTTTCCTATTGAACTCTGGCACTCACATCTGCTTGTGGCCCTTTCAGAAGACAAGGAAAATGCTGAAGGAGATAAAATTAACTAGAATTCTATTGTACTAAAATCCCTTCACAAAAAAGTGTAACTTAAATTCATTGTGGAGCTCCATTCCATGTGAATAAACAGATTCAACTCACTAGAGAAAACTAATAGCCTACAAAGTGCCTTCAGTCTTTGAAAATGGCCATCCAGAAGAAATGGAATATTTTTCTAGTAGATTTACAAAACAGAAACTCTTAACTAGATTAAATCTTACAAGAAATACCATACGATTCTAGTAAGCTCAATGAAACAGTCATGGGGGAACATCTCTTGAAAATGCAGTAAGAACTAAACATCCAGTGCCTTAAGGATTATGATTAGTGTGTTTACTAAATAGGCTTCTTATATAATCTCATGTTTGATTATATTCTTATAGCTGGATATAATTAGCGATTTACCTTAAAATTCAGCACACACTGACTGACCATTGAGCACATGGTAGCATGTCTGAATTTCCTAAAATATTTTGTTTCCCAATAAGAACTCAACCTTAGCCATTTTTCCTATACCTGCTTGAAGGTGCAGGGTCTCATTCATATCTTTCTTCACTAATGAAGAATGACAAGAGCACCTAATCCTATGTTCCCTAACCACAGGGTCATGTCATCTGATATCTGTATTTTAATAATACCATGTATATTATGTCTGCCCCCCAAAAGCAAATATGCTTCATTTTTATTGTTAACTTTTTGGAACCTAGAGCATTGACAAATCATCTTAGTGTGTGTGGGGGGGGCGGGCGGGGGTATCAGAGAAAAATATAATGGTTTTAAAAATCAGAACCTGGCACTAAATTGTGGGATATTTACTTATTTCCCAAGTATGGAGCATTATTCTCAAATGGAGTATTTGTGCCATTTCATTATGTTTTTGAATGCTACGTGTTATGTACTCAGATGGCTAATTTAAAAATGTTTCCTAAGTCTCCTGTCCATTCAGCTTAAATAGAGCATTGTCCCAATCATTTTATTTTGCTTTTGTAATTTGAGCTCGATTTCAGTGTTGAATTATTACCTACATGAGAATATCCTTGGCAAGAGTTATAAAAGGAAAGGCACGCATGGGTAGCAGGATCAGAACAGTGTTGTTTCTCAACTTTGAAATCCTTAAAATTGTCTAAGCTCTAGTCAGAGCACATCTATTTCTCCACAATTTATTTCAAGCATTTTCCAGACTCAAATTTTGAGCATTTTGTAATGTTCTAACTCATTTTTATTTCTTTTCCTATATAGAAATGCTACTCAGAGTCACAAAAGTTTAAGTAACTGAAAGAGAGTCCTAAGTATAAATTCAAGGCGTGTTGTTTTACTTCGATGTATATATTTGTACAGGCAATTTGATTACAGAGCAATGAAGAAAGTGAAGAATGATCAAAATATGAGAGGGTGCAGTACACATTCTGGCCTTATCAGTTCCAGGATCAGTTATCTGTTTGAAGAAAATTACATTGCATCTGTCAATAGACTTAATAACTCAGTGCCTGCGATTTGATAATGGATAATCACACAAATTCAGGAAGCTAGACCATATGCCATTCCAGTTTTCTCTTCTCTTATTCACCTTAATTTTCGAGATGAGTGAAATTATCTAGTTCTGGACTCAAGATGGCACACATGGAAATAGAGCCTGCAGGAATCCAGCCGCCTCCAATGTTAGGCCTGCGCAGGTTGAGGCTGCCGGGTTATGTCTGGGACCCTGGCATCTAATTGAAATGGGCAGAGTTTGGAAAATTGTAAACCTGGACAATGCAAGTGATTAATGGATGGAAAATAATAAAGGGCGGATGTGGAACTGCTAAGGAAATTGGCCAGTGGGAAACAGTAAGGCTGCGGAGCCCAAAGACTCAGAACTTAAGGAGTAATTCTGTATGTCTGCATGTGAAAGCTGAGGGATAGGGGCTAATGGAAGTGTTAAGGATACCTTTCCCTGGAAGCAAGGGATCTCTCAAGGGCCTTTCTTTCCTGTCGATCCAGGAGGCTATTTCCACTTGCAAGACCACTTTTCTATATTCACATAATATGTTGTATCAGTAATGATATGGGCTACAGATATCAGATGACTTAATTTCTGTGATTTGATCAAATAGGTACTTCTTATCCTCAGATTTAGAGAATACCAGATGTAGGCAGTGTCTGGTGTGGATTTGAAATCTCAGTGATATCATCAGGGTCTCAAACTCCTTCCATCTTTCTGCTGTGCTCATCATATCTGACTCTTTTTTGGGTTTTTTTGGAGACATAGTCTCACTTGATCATCCTCAGTAGAGTACTGTGGCATCTTTAGCTCATAGCAACCTCAAAGTCTTGGGCTCAAGCAATCCTGTTGCCTCAGCCTCCCAAGTAGCTGGGACTACAGGCACCCAGCACAATGCTTGGCTATTTTTAGAGACAAGGTCTCACTCCAGCTCAGGCAGGTCTCGAACTCCCGAGCTCAGGCAATCCACTTGCCTCAGCCTCCCAGAGTGCCGGGATTACAGGCGTGAGACACCATGCCCAGCCCACATCTGGCTTTTGTTCTCATGCTTGTTTTTTGGCAGTTACCAGACAGCCACTGCCTCATTATGCCCTCTCCTCCTGCATATGACAGGAAGGAAGGAACAGTGTGATAGGCGCCTGTCCCTTCACATTAAGAGAACCAAACTTGCCCCAGAGGCTCCCAATAAATGTTTGCTTTCACCTTGCGAGCCAGGACTGCATGACATAGCCATGTTAAGTTTCTAAAGACTCTGGACAAGTGACTATCTCACTTGGGGCTGAGCAAATTGCTGCCTGAAATCAATCAGAGCTTTGTAAACAAGGAAAATGGGAAGACTGCACATTAATTAGGCAATGATCAGGGAATTCCACGACCATCCACTTACAATTCATTGTGGACGGAGAAAGGCAACTGTGCTTCCATAACGGGGAAGGGGTGGTCCAAGTAATGCCAGTCACTGGTCTGGTCTATGTGGACACCACTACAGTCTGCCTTTAACGCTCTTTTGAAATTTGCATCAAACCAAGTTAAACAACAAAGATACACCATGGAGAGCTGACTCAGCAGGATCAGAAAACTGAACCCATACTTTAACCTGGCTCTTGGCTGAGAATTAATCCCTATATTCCTATAAGACCATAGTCTAAACTGAGTTCTCTTTCTGTCTCATATTGTTAACTTTTTGGAGCTCTGGATTCTGTGGACTGAGCGTAATAGTTATGTTATGTTTTTAGTAGGGGTCACTATACTGAAACAAAAATATATCACCTTTAGCTTATTAAAGAGATAAGAATTTGACAAGATGGTTCACTTATACTGTATATATTTTTTCACCCAGAAAAGTTCAACAAGGTTTGATCTACACCTACCACATCCTCCAAAGGAAGTTGATAATAGATTTTATCATGTTATTTTACAAATATAAATCTTGAGATAGTAGTGGAGGGTGGGGCAAGATGGCAGATCAGAAGGATCATACAGCTGAGCTCCTAGAATGATTGGGGAAAAAGAACTCAGCCATACCTGGCATGGGGATCTTACCCAGAGTTATAGCTCAGGGAGCACAGCAAGGAGGTTGTGAGCTGGATACAGCATATGATCCAGAGTGGTGAAAATCTGATGAATTAGGCAAGCAATTGTGACAAATTTGGATCAGCTGGCTTTCCACAGTGTTCTGGGATGGGAGAAAGCCTTTCTGGAGTTTTCAGTTGTTGGGGGAAGCTGTGCATTGACTGGAAAGCTTGGAAGAGGGAGCGGACTTGAACAGTATAAAGCAACCAGATCTGAATGCTGGTTGGTGTGGTTTTGTCATAGGTTTGGTGGTTGGCGAGGCAGCCATACTGAGAAGGTCTTGGCAGCCAGGGGGCTGCCAATGTGGGAAGGTCGTAAGATGGTCTTAGCAGGGGTCTAAAGCACGGCTGTTAATTCTTCCTGACAAGATCAGAACCCCACTCTCAGGACAGGCTGAGGGATCTGTCACCCCACAGGAACAGTAGTCAGGGGGCACTGTGAGACCTGCCCCTGAAGGATTCTTGTGAGCTTTAAGATCCCAACCTAGCAGGGTGTGAATGCTGAGGAAATAATCCGGTGATCACCAAAGGCAATTAAGTTAGGAATAAGGACCATAGAGGTTGCTGGCAGTACTCTCTGTCTCCTAAAAAGCACACATTGCCACCTGGTGCCCCAGTGATACATTGTAACATATTGTCATCAAGAGCAAGGACTTTTGTTTCTTTGGCCATGAGGAAGAGTTTGGCTTTGCTCAGGCTGAGATCTAAGCTCTGAGACAAGGGAATTTGAAGCAAAGGAAGCAGTGAGAAGGAAAAAGGACAAGGAGGTGTTCAAGAAGAATGAACAGATGAAGGGGAACCAACTGAATAATGCAGACAACATGAAAAACCAAAATAGAGGAAATCCCCAAAGGGATCATGAGGCAGATACTGCAAGAAGATTCTACCTATAAAGAATTAATAGACTTGACAGATAGGGAATTTAAAATATGGATGATAAAGACAATAAAAGGAATGGACAAAAAAAATGGAAAGATAAAACCAAATGTTGGATAAGAGAAATGTAGAATATTGAAAGGATATGGTGGAGCTTAAGGAAATGAAGGAGACAATTGGGGAATGTAAAAATGCAGTAGAAAGTATCAAAAATAGGTTAGACCATGGAGAAGAAAGAACTTCAAAGCTAAGGGATAAAGTTTTTGAGTTAACCCAGGTAGTTAAAGAGGCAGAAGAGAGAGAAAACCGAACAGGCACTTAGAGGACTACAAGACTTCATGAAGTGTTCAAACACCATTTGTATTAACTTGTATGAAGGTGGAACACATTTTTCTTAGTAAAGCATCGCAAGACTGGAGAAGCAAGAATCTAATGTACTCAATTCTAATATGAAGCCAGTAGATGAACTAATACAAGGAGGGAATAGGGGAATGAGCAAGTGGGGAGAGGGGTGGAAGAAGGGGAAAGGGGGTCTTATGGTATATGGCATACCTCTTGAGGGTGGGACACAATTATAAGAGGAACTTTGTCTAACAAATACAATCAGTGTAACCTAATCCTTTGTACCCTCAATAAATCCCAAATAATAAAAAAAGAATAAAATTTAAAAAAACACCCACAAAAATAAATCCTAGGAGTGAAGGGCTTTGTTCTGAGTTACACAGCAACAGTTACCACTGTGAATCACTACAAAACTTTCCACTTGGCCACATTGCCTTGGGGTAAATGGTTATCACTTGGAAAGTTAAATCAAGACATCAAATTAAAATAGGGCCATCTTTCAAGAGTTTCCTATTGAAGAAATGAATTCCTTGAGTGATTAATTGAGTGTGCAAAATGCCACAGCCAGAAGATTTGTAGGAAGTTGGGATTTTATTGGTAGATAAATGATGGTTTGATGATGCCACCATTTTTGTTACTGCATTTTTTTTTTTTTTTGAGACAGTCTCAAGCTGTTACCCTGGGTAGAGTGTCGTGGCATCATAACTCACAGCAACCTCTAACTCTGTGCTTAAGCAATCTTCTTGCCTCAGTTTTTCTATTTTTAGTACAGATAGGGTCTCATTTTTGCTCAGGCTAGTCTCGAACTCATGAGCTCAAGCAATCAACCTGTTCAGCCTTCCAGAGTGCTAGGATTACAGTCATGAGCCACTATGCCCAGCCTATTATTGCATCTTTTAAGCAAGTGGGAACTTGTTTCTAATTTAAAACTTGTGCCTCTCATAATCACTATGTATTGGCATTTAAAATTATAATGTGTGGCTGTCCCATTATTTTTCTTTAATTTATTCACTCTTTCAATAATTATTCATGGGAGTGCCCACAAAGCACTTGGCATGGTTCTAGGTGGTGAGAATATTACACAAACGAGGTTGCTGTTCTAGGTTTCCATTCTAGAGAAGGGAAGATATAAAAAGCAAATGCAAGTACCAGTACTTCAAATGAGCTGAACTTGAAAGGCAGCAAGCTGAAAATGCCTTCATAGTTTTTCCTTCCTCTGTTTCATTGAACTTACTTCTTGGACTATTTCATCCTTGCCTTATGGTTTGACATCTTGGGCTGGTCCATAATTTTTCTAATCATTTCTGTCACATGAAGAATCTTCTAAATATTAGAAGGGCCTTGCTCTAAGGTGAGAACAAGGTATTTTTGCTGAAGGAACATAAAACCAAAAAACAGCCTTGTTACGGTTATGTAGCAGGAAAGGGGAGGGAGAGTGAGGGGAGATGAGGTGCAGCAGGTCAAGGGCTAGGAGTGTGGGTTTTCTTCCTGATGTGAGAGCAGCATTGGAGGTTTTGAGCAAGGGAGTGACATGGTCTGATGCATAATTTGAAAGATCACTCTGAGTTTTATGTGGAGATAGACTCTAAGGAAGACAGAAAGGAAATAGAGAAAATATTTGAAGGAAGCTTTCACCCTGGTCAGGTGGGAAATGGGAATACAGAGCAGGTGGTCATGCAGAGTCTTCCAGGCAGACCCTTCTGACTTCCAGCCATCAAACTGACCACAGTGCAGTGACATGGCAGCCTTTAGTAGAATAAGTTCTCACTGAATTTCACTGGAATAGTCTTGTGAGTAAAAGAAAATGCTGTTTATGTAACAGAGAAAAATGTGTCTTTTGGCTTATCTTATTCTCTAATATCTCAAATACCCATTCTAAGTGGAGGTCTTAGAATATGACCACATATTGAAACCATAAAATTGCACTAAGGAAAATTTCCCTGACTCAGATTTTTTTCTTTACTTGTCATACCTTGGCATAATTCAGCCACCAATCCTTACACAGGGGGAAAAAACCTTTACTAAATACTGTAATAATTCAGTTTTCAGAAAAAGCTTCATTAAATACTATGAGATTTTGGTTTTCTGACTTTTTTTTTTTGAGATAGAGTCTCAGTATGTCACCCTCAGTAGAGTGCTGTGGCATCACTGCTTACAGCAACCTTAAACTCTTGGGTTTAAGCAATTCTCTTGCCTCAGCCTCCCAAGTAGCTGGGACTACAGGTGCCCACTACAACGCTTGGATATATTTTTGTTGCAGTGGTCATTGTTTAGCAGGCCTAGGCCAGGTTCAAACCTGCCAGCCCTGGTGTATATGGCTGGCAGCCTAGGCGCTGAGCTATGGGTGCAGAGCCAGTTTTCTGACTTTTAAAAAAGATGTATTTCCCTCCCTTCTTCTCTTCTCTTCCCTTTCTTCTCACCTTTTTTCTTTCCTTTCTCCTTCCTTCCCTTCTCTCTCTCTCTTTCTTTCTCTTTCTGTTATAAAGAAATAAGTAAGCAAGAAAGTTAGGGGGCTTGATTTAATTTGTTAATATTTGGGGAAAATATCCAAGGGAGGGGGCCTTCAGTACAAATGTTTGTTGCTAATTATTCTGAGGAGGGAAATTAGAAAATTCAGCGATATCTTTAGAAATAAAAAAGAAAAACACAATCCCTGACCAAGCCATAAACCACCCCGAGTACCATTGTAAAACTTCAACACTGTGTATGGCTTCAAGGCAGGATTTGTGTGGAAAAGCCATGATTAAAGTAAGAATAATATGAGCTTTGTTTAGCCCCATTGGCCACTGGTGTGTAACTTTAGTCTCCCCTCCTCTTGACACTCTGCAAGGAGGTTCTGCAAGAAAAGAAATGCCCCGGGGGGTGGAGTGGGGCTTTTCTAGAGTCGGGGGTAGGGTGGGAGGCTGGAGGTTGTCTTGTTAACTAGGGACCTTTATACCCCTGTGATGAAAAACTGGGGTAGGATCTCAAGGCATCTCCCACTCCACCCCACCCTCTTATGGGACTTCTCAGCAGAAGGGTTATGGTGTAGTTTCTCTGAGACTTCAAACTGATTCTTCTTGACAATTCAAGTTCAGGCCACTTCTCTCCTTAACTTTTCCTTTTCTCCTTAGCTCATACTGCCCTCCCTAACCCTCAGTCTTCTTTCTCTCTTCTCTGGAGGAAGCTTGATGGGCTCTGCTCACCTCTCCCTGCTTCCTTTCCTTTCATCCCTTGCCATCCTTATTTCTTCCTTTGCTCTCTTTCTCTGTCACACTATACCCTGTGGCCTCTTCCCCTTCTCTTTCCTCTTTCCACCAAACCCCTCACCCCCAGCCGTATATTGTTAGTTGAAGATAATCACAAATGTTTGTTTCCTGTATCCTTCACACTCTCTTCAGGGGAAGTGGAGGTGGAAGTTACTCTAAGGCACAGATGGATTCAAGTCAATGAAGACTTTTATTGATCTGTGAACATCTAAGGGACAGACTAGGTGTATCCTGCTGAAATGGAAAGAGCTGTGGATTGGCACTGAATTCATGTGTGGGGGGGGTCTGTCACAGTCTTGGTGGCATCAGAGTTCCCATCTGCAGAGAAAGAGGTCAGAACAAATAAGATTTAAGGTCCTTGAACTTCATGCAATCACCTTTGGTTTCAACTGTGAGGATGTTCCTCATTATCGATTCTGCCCAGAAAACCAAGGCTCTTTACAGATGATAATTCTCTACTTGCCTATGAACATCTGGGCAAAGTACAGGGGCGAGAAGGGTGCTAATAAGACTGGAAGGGCCCCCCAAAGTGTGTGTGTTAAGTGTCCCTGTGCCTCTCAGGAAGGGATGCCTCCGATTTCACCTGTGGCAGGGAGGAAGGACTTCGAGATGGGTTCAGTTTGCTGCTGGCCAGGTAAGACCACTGCCCCTCCAGGGAACCCTGCACCTTGGGCTGCTAGGCCACCCCAGCATTTGTCTCTGGCCTCCCTGCAATGGGATCAGGTCCCTTTGTGACAGCAGCTGACTCTCCTGCTCTATAGTCCCCAGCTGTTGCAGGCCTAGGAAGGTGCTGAGTTGGCCCCCCCTTTCCTCGCCCAAGCTGCCTGCCTTCAAGCCAGATCCCAAGCAACTCCAGGAAACTCATTCAGAAGTGTGGAGAACCTGTAAGACTTCGAGCTCTTTTTGTTCGGTAGGTTTTCCTTCTTGGCAAATGGTCAAATTGCTCCCGGTCTGGAGGCCCTAGGACCATCGTCCCCGCCGGCCTTCTCTGCCGCTTGCAGGCCGCAGGCTATGCTGGCCACGGGTACCCCCCACTCTGCCAGTAGATACTGTCATTTCTCCAGAGACGGTTCTGTTTTTTTCCCAGGCAAATGAAACTTCATGGACCATTTCTTCCTGCCTTCCTGGAAGCAGAAGCTGGCACAAGGGAGGGGGGTGGGGAAATATACGCAGAAAGTCACTTCTCAGCGCCTGCGGAGTAAAGTGCTGACCCAGCGGAGGGGCCCTGGGACTGGGGCGCTCTGCAGAGCTACCGGCTGCAAGGACACATCGATCACAGAGCGCTGCAGGTGGGGCAGGGCTTCCAGAGATCAAGGGCTTGGGATGAGAAACGCCGCAACCCCTCGCCCTAGCTCCTGCTCCCTTCTTTAACATGGGAGCGGAGATTTTTCAATTCTAGCCCAGATGCTACTAAATTTCCGTTATTTGCACGTACCGAGATGAAATGCAACAGATTTTTTGGAAGAATTTGAAACAAAATTCCTCGTTAGGGACCATGACAAATGGATCGCACACCTAACTTTGGAGCCTTCCTTTGCTCAGACTCTCGGCTGTTTTTTTTGTTTGTTTGTTTGTTTTTTCCAAGATGGAGAGAGGGGAAAACTCTGTAATAAAATAACAATGAAAAAAATGGAGTGATCCTGATGATCTATTGGCTGAGCGAGGACTTTCAGCCTCTCACAGTATCTTGCAGTTGTTATTTATTCAACAGACACAGCTACCCTAAAGGGGTAGATATTATTGCCCCCCTTTACTTGTGAAGAAATCGAAGCGCTCAGAGAATAAGAGAACTAACCCAAAATCAAGCTGATTTGACGAGCACCCTTTTAGTCTTCTGAGCACACACCCAAAACTTAAAATGTATTCCTTCAAGAAAACCATATTTCCCAGCAGACTTTACCAGCAAAAGAAGATAAGGAAAGTTGACGTGTCGCTGGACTTTAACGTTCCCCCAATTGTTTGTGAAGCATTTCCAGGGATGTTTCCAAACTAGTCCCCAGTGGTTTTCTCAGTCTCCACTCCCCTGTAGATGTCTGAAGCCACCATTAGAAGTTGCGTGTACAAGGTAAACTTGGCCGCTGCCCCCACCAGAAGGACTTGTTCCGGTTCTTCTCCCTTGGCTAATGCGGATCTGTAGCCACATTCCTCAGAGCGAGAATCCGGGTGATTCTGGGCCACCTACTCTGACGCCTGCTATAGTCCTCAAGTCGAACGTTGCGCACGAAGCCAAGCTTGAGGGAAAGAGGACGGAAGGGGAATGAAAAGTCTTCTCCATATTTGTACTCGCCTTTTTTCTCATCTTTGTACAGACTTTTAATAGTCTAAAATCTAAACAATGAGGAGCTTAAGAAATAATAATTACTGATGAAACTGAAGACCAGCCAGGACTAGGAGCGCTGTCCAAGTCATCAAACAGATGTCAAGTTGTCCTTGGAACCATCTGAGTGTAGAGGGCTGTAGTGCAATTCTTTGACAATTGGTCACTTAGAGGTCTTTTTACTCAAAGTGTGGTTTGGCTTCCAGCTGAGGCAGCCGCAGCAACAGCATCCCCTGGGAGCTTAAGAGAAATGCAGAAGTTCAGGCCCAACCTGGGGTTTGACTGCTGGATCCAAATCTGCATTTCAACAAGATCTCCAAGGAACTCCAATGTGCCCTGAATTTTCAAAAGCTTCGGGTATTCATTTATCTAAAGAATAACGTTCTTCTCCATACTTCTAGGCACATTTATCCTCATTGCAATTTCAGATACCAAACATTTATCTTGCTCCGTAAAATGTCTGAATCTTGATGTTTAAATATGACTATAATAGTCGTTTTGCATTTTTTTTCTAGAAAGCTAATTTATTCTAAAAGATCTACTGATTTTTAGACAGTGGAAGTCTCTTTCAGAAATCACAATATTAGAACTAAGAGACTAGCCGTGCAATGTAAAATTCAGCAGTAAGTTGCTGAAAAGAAGACCTGGAAATAGAGCAAAAGTAAAATAATGCTCTAGACTTTAAGTACTTTTACTCTTCTTATTTTTTTAATTTATATTTTTTTCCTCAGGATATATAGCTCTCTGTGAGACTTTGGTGACCCAAAGAAAGGAAAGAGCTTTAAGTGAATTAATGTCATCCAACATGCCTGTTTTCTAAAGTTTAGTTCTGCTTATCTCCAAACTCCTTCACTTGTGTTATCCCCATCGTTGTTACCACAGCTCTAATTCTTATCTTTAGTACCATTTGAAGTTCGGCTATCTCTGCATGATATTCATTTCAGATTATTTCCACTTCCTCCCCTTTCTCTGAATGATTTGAGGAGCTTAGGAAGCACGCACACACACACATGCACAAATGACATCGACTTTTGTCTCTATGGAGCTCAGAAACCAAGTCTAATCGGTGGAGTAACCACCTTTAAGCTTGATGATTTCATTTTCCATTGTTGGAGTAATTTCTTTATGATATGTTTTTTATAAGACCTCATTAGGATATGAATATTGGAGTTAATAGTTTAAGAAATGTTTTGGCCTGGGCATGATCATGCATACCTGTGGTCCAAGCTACTCAGGAGGCTGAGGCAGGAGGTTCATTTAAGCCCAGGAGTTGGAGGTTGCGGTGAGTTATGATGTTGCACTTCACTCCAGCCTGGGGGACAGAGAAAGACCCCTTTCACAACCATGTTTCACATGAGGTCACTTGCCTTGATAAAAATAGGACCTCTTTCATCTTCAAGTTGAAGAAAAAAAAATCCATCTTAAGACACGATTCTTGTTCTTTATGCATTATTGTGGGGACAGCAGTCCCAGTGTATCAGAACTTGAAGTTTAACAGTCATGGTAGTTTGAAATCTTCATGTGACAGCTGGGGAAATCAAGGGCTAGAAAATTCAACTGAGCCACTCATGGTTACCTGGCTTGTTGGTGTGACTGTCTTCCTGTATTAAAAGAAAGAAGGGGAAGTGTGTTGACGGCCAGCCCTGGAACTGGAGGCATGTTATTTAAAACACAAGCAGGTGTGTAAGAAGGGCCTCCCACTGAACTAGCTAGTCACTAACTCCCGTTGCGGAAAGATCCCACACATTGAACAGGAAGGCATTTCAAAATAACCAAATGGCATCGGAGGTTTCTATGTCTGGGAGTGTTAACAATTGCCTGAAATTGGCCCTGAAATATCCCACGATGTATTGGTGACCTCTCCCAGGAAGTGCCTTGACTGCACTATATTTCTTTTGAACTACTCTTTCCTGTTTCTGTTGCCTTTAAGTCATGGCGTAGAAAAACCGGGCTGCATGCCTCAATTTGGGCCAAATGACCTGTGTAATAGCAGTAGTTACAATTGATTCCAGAGGACACACACTCTTTGCTTCTTTCATTTCTATGTGATGAGGCAAATAGAAAAAAGAATGAATATTTGGGGCAGGGAGGGAAAAAAAATCACCAATTGCTTCCTTGGATAGGCCCCAGCATAGATGTATGAGCCCTTAACCCAGGGCAGATTAAAGCACTTTTGACAGTAATAGAATGAAGATCAGACATCATGATTCTAAGAACATCATTAAAGGATGTACCATTGGGGGTTCTTAACATTAATCACAGGTGATTATGAGGGCCTGGCCATGTTGTTGAGTATCTCTCATGCATACAGACTCACAATCCTTCCCCAGCAAAATGACGGAATGGGCTGAATCATAAAATAATGTAACTGCTGCTTCAGGAAAGCTGTTCACTGTTGTCAGAGAAACTGGGCTTAAACGCATGAAAGAGAGAGAGAAATGGAGAGAGAGAAAGAGAAAGATGGTTTTGTTTTCTTTTGACCAAAATGGTATGTATCATCCTTTAGCATTGATTTTAATGCAGATCATATTCAAAAAAAGAGGAAATATGATCAAGTAAGTGATTCCAAAGATGATCAAAGTTCAGAATTTTAGAGAGCAAAGACTGGTCAAAGGTGGTTTCCAGTTGACACAGGTGAACAACGGGTCATGGCTCCAGACCTGTGTGCATCCTGGTCACTGCCTCAGCCAGCACCTTGGCCTTGTGGGGAATGGTGGGAAGACAAGCCTGGTATAGAGTTTGGGGCCTAGGTTTGGCAATGGGGAGCTTCCCTCTGAGCAGGGAGGGGGATCAAGACTCCCAGGAAAAGAGCTGGGTGTGCAGGGAAGTCATTGAATACTCTTCAAATCATTTTCTTGTAAATAAATAAGTTATGGATCCTACATTCGTCCTGTAAGAGAACTGGCTCAGAAATCATTTGTTAAATTTAGTTGCAGATAATTTAAATGTGAGGAGGATAGAATTTTGTTTCATTTACGATTGATGAAACATCCCCTCTACAGTTTTGAATTGTAGGCTACTCTTCCACACAACATGCCTGGTCACTACCCCATGTTGCCTGCATTTTTAAGCTTGTACCTTTTATTAAAAAACAGCCCCCATGTAATATTTATTCAATTGTACTAAAGAGCTTGAAATGCCATGTGCGTTTTTAACATTATAACATACAAATAGCAATTTACAGGCTTTTACAAAAATATTTCCCCTTAAAAATGAGAAATTGTTATATGCTAAAAGTATAGGAAAACAAACTTCAAAAGACTTCTGTCTGCCTTGGAACTTTATCACCCAGAATCATAAAAGCACCCTCAGTTCCACCATTATTTCCCTGCTTCATTATGTCACACTTACCACTGAACTCTCTCATCCAAACGGCTTCTTTGTCCATAGATTTTTTTTACCCACACAAGAAACTTTTAGAAACCTTTATTTTTCTACATTTAGAAACTTTTGTTTATAGATCCTTTATTTTTTCAGCCTCTTCTGGACAGAGTTGTTCAGTGGGTACAAGTCAGCAAATTATTTCAGTTGCAGCTCTTCATAGAGATCATTTTGTTTTTCTTGTAGATAAAATCCTGATCCTCAGGCCAGCCAAACAGTGTTAGGTTCAACTTTTTAGGTGAAAAGTAGAAATTCCATTCCCTACTGCACACCAATGACCACCACCAGCCTTGTGCCCCACACTCTCCATATTTGTTGAACAATCTCTTTTTAATGGCTCACTCTAATTTCAAATAGTTCTGTGGTCATCTGCAGGGTAGTTTGGTTCAAGTGACACCAGATCAGAAGAGAGTAGCTCTACGGGGCAAGAGCAGGCACCTTTAAATTGGGGTAGGATTGCCAGGTTTAGCAAATAAAAACATAGGGCAACTCTAATTAAGTCAGAAGTTAAGATAAATGACTAATAACTTGTTGGCATAATTGTATTTAATGCAATATTTGGACATACTTTTGCTAAACCATTATTTGTTTATCTGAAATTCAAATTGGACCAGGCATACCATACTTCCCTGGTACTCCTATATTAGGACAAAGGAGTGAGGCCATTTTCTGTGGCCACTGGAGTCAGAGTATAGCCCAGCACTTAAACCCTTGTCCCAGAGAGTTTTATCAAGACAAGAACCAGGTTAGTTGACCTTGCTTCAATTAAGAACTATAGAGGAAGACTCTATTCCATTATGCTGTACCACGATCTAAGAGATGGTGACAAATAGAAAGTGAGGTTAGCAAACCAGATCTAAATCAGGTGTCCAAACTTGACAGTTCTTTGTGTGAGGATGTTCTCCATTACCCGTGAGTGTCGTTCTTCTTTTATTCTCCCTAAACTTCCCATAAAGATGGATGTGATTTGCTATCTGGCAATGCTATAGGAAGTTGAGCATTAATGAAGACAAGATGGCCATCGTCCTGGCTCACGACCCTCTGGGCACTTAATGCTAACCAGCTTCTCTCCTGGTTAGTATTAAGATGGTGTCACAGATTCTCTTATGCCGCTTATCCTTAATGCACATAACAGGCTTGTTAAACCTGGTAAGGAAATAGTCATGGACCTACAAATCTGGCACCATGGAGGCCTAGCTCCTTGATTCTTATCTCCATTCTGCTGCAGTCGGGAGAAAATAGACACTATTGCAGATGGAAGAGGAGCGGGTAGGAATCAGGAGATGGGGCACGTGGGTGCTTGGTTTCCCATTCTGTTCCTCAGACTGCTTGCCCTGTAGTTGGAGATAACAATCTTTGTCTCCCCCTACATAAGGGGGTGGATATAGCTACCAGGCAGGCTAATGAGTGTTCATGTGTCATGAAATGGATGGAATACCAGATAAACACAGGAGAATGCTGTTTTATTTTGCTTCTTGGCTGTCCTCTTCTTTGTGGTGGGAGTGGCCACATGTCCTAGTTTGCCTTAAAAGTTGATTTACTCCTGTTATCCCACCATAATTATCCTTAGCAGCTCTTTCATTCTCCAACATGGAAGATGCATTATAATGTCACTTGAGTTACAGTAAACATTTTATGAATACCAACCTAAAATACATTTGACAATGGAAACAATATTTGAAATTAGTACTTGGTCCTTTTTATTTGTCAGACATCATACGATTGCAGATTGGCCCAAATCCCAGTACTCTGTGCCACAACAAGTCCCACTTTAACCCAGAAGGCTGACAATGGGGTTGTAGGCAGAGAATAAAGCTAGATCTTTTCTCTCCTCCTATAATCCTATAGGACAGGATTCCTCAGTCTCAGTACTATTGACATTTAGGGTGATTCTTTGGGGGTGAAGGAGGGGTGTGCTCTGTGCATTTCTGGCTTGCACCCACTAGGTGCCAGTAGCCTTCCTCCTCAGTGACACCAGATCAGAAGAGAGTAGCTCTACGGATCTGGATGTGACAACAGAAGTGTCTCCAGACATAGCCAGACATTCCCTGGGAACAAAATCACTCCTGCTGGAGAATTACTAGTCTTTTAGAAAGGGATTGAGGTTTCTAGGAGAAAAGCTGTTTTGTCCACTTTATAGTAGTCATATTTAGACTTGGGAAAGTGGTCAATCAAATGCTTATAGCTCCAAATTGTAGTCTTTACAACAACAATGGCAACTGACACTAATATTTTTAAATTCCTTTATATTTCCCAAGAGCATTCTATGCTTTAGGACAGTGGTTCTCAACCTGTGGGTGGCGACCCTTTTTAACAATGAAAATACATTGCAGCATTAGGAAGGTTGACAACCACTGCTTTAGGCCAAGGTTGCCTGAGCAAACCTGGGGCAGAGGGAGAAAATCCATGGCCATATGTGAGTTACACCCCCTGCGTACTAGGTAGCACTTCCAGCAATTTGGAGAGTAGAACAGATGCTCATGGATCTAATAGTCTGGCCTGTCCCCAGGCAATGACATCTTACATCACACTACTGGAGGCATCTCGACTGGGTCTTTATGAAGGCAAGGAAACGTTAATTGATGCTTGTCAAGCACACATCTTGTAATGAACATGTTACACAGTTTAGGACTCACCTCTCTATGTGAAGGTAAGAAACTGGTGATGCCACTTCGTGGAATATATCACTGCCTAGAAACTTCTCTGTGCTCTGAACTTTTGGATAATGGTGTCTTGCTTCCAGACAATATTAGTATCAAATACAGTAAACCACCATAAGTGACCACCTCTCTACATTGACCACCTCCTTAAATTGACCTAATTTTAATAGACTAAACATGTACCACATGTATGAATCAAAACAGGAAGCTTAATTCCTTATGTTGACCACCTCCATATGTTACCCAGTTTGTTGCAGTTCCTTAGGTAGTCAGCTTACAGAGGTTCTACTGTATTAAGTTTTAATATCTGCTCATTCTCTTACAGAAAGTATAGGCTTTAAGCCTGAGAGATCTTTATCAACCATAGTATGTTCTGCAAATGCTATGCAATATGCTGTATCTGGGTCTCTCTGATAATGCTGTGGCCTCATTCACTCTGTAATATCCGTGGCCTCTACTTTAAATCTAGTCATTGAGGAAAGCAAATAACCTTGCTTCCCTCTTGGAGTGTGCTATGATTGCCTACTGTAGACAAACATGGATGTTATATCTCTGCTGTGTGGCATTATTAAAGTGTGCCCCTGAGACTCAGGAGTTGGGTAGGTACCACTTTTTATCCCCTTATGCCTAATAGTATGGAGCAGGACACACATAGAGCTTCAGGGTAGGCCTTCTGTTCTGGATGGTCGGTCCCCTTTGATTCTTGACAAAGGTGAAGAATAGAAGTAAGGAGAAGGAAGTTCTCAGGGGGCTATTATTATTGATGGGGAACTATAAATAATTAACATGAGCATTGGCTAATAACAATAAGAACAATAATAAATCCTAGTGTTTTGGGGGGATTTGTTTGAGTTAAAGCAAGGACCAAGGGAATCAGTTTGTGGTAGGTACTCCCGCACTTCAGGGAGCTTTCAAACTTTAAGATGTATTCTGTGGCATTAATGAACTTGAGAATAGAAAACCCATCATCTTCTCGAGCTGAGCTAGACACTTGGTGTTCAATTCTCAAGAATCTGTAAGGTAGGAAATTCTAACAGCTTCATATTTTTAGACTACAGATAGCATCCTCAAAGACAGAAATAATCCAAACCCAGTAACGAAGGCCACATATGCAGGTGGGAGAGAGAAGAAGGTTTAATCAGAATGACAGGTGGAGTCATGGTTCCAGGAAGGAGCAAGTGAAGAGGATTTGGATACTTCTCCCCAGATTTATGCAGCCTGGACTGTGATGTTACTAGGGAGGGGACACTGGCATGTGAAACAAGCACCACAGGCCCTCAAGCCAAACTCTGCCAACTGAATAAATGAGCTAATTCTACGATCTCAGCTAGTAGATGTCTCCCTCTGTTATATCCCTTCTGATCATTACCTTGGCTATCAGACAGTTCTGCTACATTACTCGACTGTACTGCTGAGAGAGAGAGAATCGACAATATTAACACAACTCCATTGCTTTTTATGAACTGGCTCTAGGAGACTGGAGTCCATGTCCATTACTGAGATGTGTTGTGCGCCTAAACAAATGCTTTTGGAAGCAGATAATTAGGCATTGCGGGCTATGATTATTTAAAGAAGATAAACATTCAGATTTCAGACATGGTGCTGTGAAATGTCTTATTGCAGGAAGATCATGCTTACTTTAGAGAGTGGCCAGGGTTATCCTGGTTTTGAGTTTAGAAAGGGGCAGTACTTCCTTCCCCTGGAGCACACACTGTAGTGTAGTAGGCAATGGCAATATTTTACATCCTAACACTCTCGAGAGGCAACTGGTGAGCAGTTCTGAGTAATTCCAGCCACACACCACCACCTGCTCCTGCCATGGAAAAGATAATCACACCTTAGTCGTGTCCACAAATTCAGGGTGTTGCTTTTGAAACTTTAATTTTCTTGTCCTTAAAATGCCAATGCCATCGTACATAGTTGGCATGTGCTGATGCAAAGCATATTTGAAATCTGAAAGCATTTAAGAGTTAAATAATACAAGATCCAGTATCTGGAATAAATTACTGAAAGTGCTGGTGTAAAGGGAACACATTTACTACACCTTTTAAGGCCCCAAGGAGAGCCCTAAAGAGAAAAGATTCTTTTCAGATGAAATATATAGATGGCCCCAGTGATGATAAAGGGGAAGTATATTAGGAGACCTTTTCCAGACCTTCCCAGGTGGTTGAGAGTAAAGGTAGGATGGTTACTGACTCACGTGACACCACACCTGAGTGAGATCATGGGCATGTCCCTGGAGACCTCATCAACACTTCCAGAAGATTCCCACTCTGCACTGATTGGAAAGTGGCTGTCTGTAAGGTACAAATGAATTGTAACAGGAAGGCTGTTTCCGACAGAAGGGTTTCAGGAGTAAATTTCTAGACTTAGGTCTGTCAACAATCAGCTGCTCTATGCAAAGTGGAGACTGTGGCCAGCAGCATTGTCAACACCTGAAGCTTGTTAGAAATGCAGAATTTCAGGTTTCACCCCAGACCTGCAGAATCAGGTTCCAGTTTTAACAAAATCCGCAGGAGTTTTATTTGCACATTAAAGTTTGTGACCTGTGGGGCTGTGCCACAAAAACACCAAGGGCAGAAGTCATGTTATTTGATCATTCTTTTATGAATTTATCTATTGAGTTAGCATTAATTGTCTGCTTTGGGCTGGCATAGGAATAAGCCTGGAGAGATAGTGCTGAATAAGACTGGCAGAATTCCTGCTATCATCTTATTTTTATATTTCTTTAACAAATAGGCGTATTATGCGTCTTACAAACCATGACTATTTGAAGAGATTCACTTATCTCAACTCCTTTAATCCTCTAACAACTTGGGGGAAGCAGGTACTATTATTTTTTACCTTTTATAGATAAGGAGGAGGCACAGAGAAGTTAAGTAACTTTTCTTAGACCACATAGCTTAGAAGTTGCAGAGCCAGGATTTGAATCCAGAGAGTCTGGCTTCAGAACAGAGGTGCTTAACTATGCTATGCTACTAATAAATCAATCAACTATTTACAATGTAGTTGTGCCTTTAAGAAAATAAAAAGAAAGGTGTAACAGAAAAAAATAGGGAGCTAGGCTGATCGGGAAAAATGTTTGTGAGGAGATGACATTTAAAAGGAGACTTGCAGGAGGAAAAGGTCTTAGACCTGTGACAAGGCATGAAGAGCAAATTCTAAGCAGAAGGCAGCAGGCGCCTCTCTCTGAGACAGAAGGAAGCAGGACTCCCTGAGAACCACCCTAGCTAAGAGCATGTAGGTGGTGGGGGAAGAGAAGGCAGGTGAGGCTGGGGAGGTTAGAGGGTAGATCACATGGGGAGGTAAGCAGCATGGATAACACAGTAGCTTAGAGCAGCTATCCGCAACCTTTTTGGCACCAGGGACTGGTTTCATGGAAAACAATTATTCCACGGACAGGAGTGTGGGGGGAATGGTTTGGGATGATTCAAACACATTACATTTATTGTGTCATTATTACATTATAATATACAGTGAAATAATTTTATACTCACCATAATGCAGAGCTTGTTTTCCTGCAACTAGGTGGTCTCATCTGGGGGTGATGGGAGATAGTGACACCTGAAGTGTGTTCCTTATGTCCTCAGCTCCACCTCAGACCATCAGGCATTAGTTTCTAATAAGCCGCAACCTTGATCCCTCACTTGCAGTTTACAGTGGGGTTTGCGCTCCTATGAGGATCTGCTGCTGCTGCTGATCTGACAGGAGGTGGAGCTCAGGAGGGGATGCGCATGATGGGGAGTGGCTGTAAATAGAGACGAAGCTGCACTCCCGCTCACCTCCTGCTGTGTGGCTCTGTTCCTAACAGGGTACAGACCAGTATTGGTTCATGGTCTGGGAGTTGAGGACCACAGCCTTAGAGGGCAGGGAAGGAGCTCGGACTATATTCCAGGTGTCCTGGGGAGTGAGGCAATCTGCACGCTGATCTGAGGTGCTGAGAGGAGCGTGTGTGGTGGGGAGCACAGGTAGAAGCAGCAGAACCCCCATGAGCCTAGCTGAGCAGCCCAGAGAGATTTGCCCAGTGGCAGTGGGGATGGAGAGGGAATCACAGATTCAAGACCTGATTTGGAGACTGGACCAATGTATCTTTTTGGGTCTGTGTATCAAGCAAAGTGTGTATGTTTCTGAGGGGCACTGTTGGCCAAAGAAAGGAACTGGGTAACACTAAGGCTTCCAGTTGGAGCACATGAAGCAATCAGTGGTACAGTGAAGCCTGGAGATGAGCATGTTGGGGTGAGTGGGATCAGGTGTTCCTCATGTCAGAGAAGCATCTATGTCTTTCCAGCATTTAGAGTATTTGTTCAGTGAATCTCAGGGAAGAAGATGTGCTGGTATGGAAAGATATAACTCCCTAGATATCCACTGTTGCCTAAGAGTTGCTCTAGCAGAGATTAAAGCTTTGTTTTATATAGTTGAGAGATGACATAAAAATGTAAACAACAACCACCACAACAAATGAACCACAAATTATAAAGAGTTATCACATTAATTTAATTTATACTAAGGTGTACATGACAGACTCCAGGGCCAATGAAAGCAGATTTCAGCAGGTAAATTTCTGGCATTGAAAGAGAAAATGATACTGAGGTATACAGCCCTTCCCTGCAAGCAATCAACACTCTATTAAAGTGTCTGCAGTGGGTAGCCCAACTGCTTGATGAATGCTGCTTAGAACAAGAGGTCCAAGATGAATTTTGACCAAGGCTAAGACTGTTTCATTAAAGTAAATTTTTTAACAAATTATTTATAGAATTTGAACATTGTCCAAAAGTCATTCATTCACCTTCTCAGAGATCCATGATACACACTCCATACTTTGTTATCCTTTTAGCTTTATTTACTCAATGATTTCATACACCTTAGGGTCACAGAATTACTCTTACTGAGATGTGCAGGGCAGTGCCTGTGGCTCAAAGGAGTAGGGTGCCGGCCCCATATACCGAAAATAGCAGGTTCAAACCCAGTCCTGGCAAAAAATTGCAAAAAAAAAAAAAAAAAAAAAGGAAAAAGAAAAAGAGATGTGCAGAAAATTTTCCTTGTTTCCTGAATTTGTTTTGATATTCCTTATGAGTTTTACCTGACTGGTGGGATGAAAACCGCCACCACCCCAGTCTTGATGCAGTCTGGTTCAAAACAGTCCAGGTGGGTAACTTTTCTCTTACAAATATTGCAACTTCTTCCTACACTCCTGTCCTTCCTGAGATGGTATCTGAGATAGAAAACAAGATCTTCAGAGCTTTGGGAAGAAGGGATCTCCCTGTGATTCTCCTCAGTGCTGACTGGTATCCACTGAGATCAGGTGGGAAAGTTGCTGGTTTCTCTGGGATTCTACAGCTGATGAATTTGTGGTATGTTTCAGAACTGAATCATGGCCCAGTGGCTTCCCTCTGTTGACTGGCTTCCTCTTTGTTCTTACTGCCTCTGTAGATCTTTCTGAGTTTCTGTAAGACCGCCAAAGCGTTCCTGAAAGAGGCCTTCTACTCCACAGCCTGTGAGATCACCTGTCTCCAGGAAGGCCCTATGGCTCTCTGCTCAGGGTTAAAGACACATAGGAACTGAAGGTTACTGAAAAGTCCTTCTCTCAACCTGACTATGACAGTCTGCATACTTAACTCATCTGGTCACCCCCTTTCCCAAGACCTATCTTACTACCCTGGAGTGGGTAGTTCTGAGCACACATGTGACTGCCTGCTTCCCTGTTTCTGTGCCCTTTCCTCTCCAGACCTCCAAGGGGAAGAAAAGAGTTTTTCTTGCTCCCTTTTCCTTTTTCTCAAAGTGGCACTTATCTTCTATTCTTTAATGAAGCTAAAATGGAAAAGGGGTATAAGGCACAAGGAATCATACATTTGTTACTTATTCTAAAAATACTGTACTGGTTATACATATATTTGGAATCCCTATGCACAGATGGGAGGCTCAAGGTAGTGTAAAATAAGGTCATGGAGAATCATGAGATATTCTTGATGACAAAAAATTTTCCTCTAGAAGTACGAAAATTGGTCCCTGATAGACAGCATCACATCTCTTTGTTCTTTTGTTGCCATATTCAGTTTGGTTTCTTTTTTTTTGCAGTTTTTGGCCAGGGCTAAGTTTGAACCCGCCACCTCCAGTATATGGGGCAAGCGCCCTACTCCTTTAAGCCATGGGTACCACCAACCATATTAAGTTTTCATTGACAAATAAAAAGCTCACTTCTCATCACAGGGCAGAGAGTCTAAGAAAATAAAATTGATTTGATTGGGCAAGTACTTATGGGACCCACTATGTGTTCTTCTCTCTGCTCAGTGCTATGGAGGGAAAAAGAAAAAAGGAACATTTACTATGTACAGATAGGTCATGAACTTGTTGGGGAGACATAGCATGCATCTGTGAAGCAGTGGCCTAACAAGGCCAGATGTAGTAGGGTTACTGGGGCATAGTTCAGTGGTTCTCAACCTTCCTAATGCTGCGGCCCTTTAATACAGTTCCTGTGGGTCGCGACCCCCAGGTTGAGAAACACTGGCATAGTAGGTAAATACTAGAAGAAATGAGGAGTGGGAGACCACACCAAGCATGGAGGTCTATAGAAATGACAGAAAGGGGCATCTATACCTCTCTGCTGTATTGAAGACAAGCACAGAGGTATAGAAGGTGGGATGTGTTAGGGGAGAAACAAGAACCAAGGCCTTGAAATCTGGCTGTGTAGAACTTCACCGTCCAATGTGATAGCCACTGGTCATCTGTGGTTACTGAGCACATTAAATGGAGCTAGTCCACACTGAGTTATGCTGTGAGCATGAAATACACACTGCATGTTGAAGTCTTAGTGTGAAAAAAAAGGAACTTAACATATCTCATCAAAGTCTTAAATATTGGTTGTATGTTGAAAGGACAATATTTGGATACACTGGATTGAAGTCTATTATTAAAAATAAATTTTCCCATTTATTTTTAGCATTTTAAAAAATGCGTCTACTAGAAAATTAAAAATTACATTTGTGGCTTGAATAAACTTATATTGGACAGCACTGGGAGAAAGAAAGACGTCAGGGAGGAGATTGCCTAGCAGAAGATGTGGTCTGGGTCACCCAGGAGGTCTCTGCTTCTCAGTAAGAACCATTCTTTTTATTTAAATAAAATCCCCAAACAACAGCAATAACCAACCTAAAACTCTACAGGAAATTGTTCATTCAGTACCAAAGCAACCAAAGATTCAGTAATATTTCTCAATGAACCTATTTTATATTAACCGTCTAACAGTTTCCTATGTATAAAATATGACAGATAGGGGAACGACAACCTGGGTGCAGGAGAATCCACAGCCCCTTGCCTGAAGACCACAGGGTTTGTAACTTTGGAGCTGTCTCTGGGTGGGAATTGCGGGAGCAGTCAGAAAGAGAAAGCTGGCTGTGTTGGGTAGAGTCTTGAGTATTAGGCATGGGAGTTGGGATTTATTTCCTAGGCAGTGAGGGCTTCTAAACACCCCACATTGTCTCACCCTTTCCTTTGCTTGTCTACCCAGTATAGCTTTTTGAGGTGCTCTTGTCTTGGTGCTGAATTTCATTCTTGGATATCACTGTAGGTGCCCTTGACCTGTGAAGGAAGAAATTGATGGAATTCTAAGAGACAGATTTGAACTTTCTGCATATCCTCAAAGCTCTTTTAGAATCACTGTCTAGTATTTCTGGTCAAGTCTGGCAACTGAGACCCATTTGCGGGCTTGGGTGACAGCCATAGAACTGTTCTCTTGTAGCCAGAGACCCTACTGATCTCTTCTTTCCTAAGTCTCAATCTCACAATCCCATTCCCAGCTTCTGTTAAATGCCTGAAATCTGTTTCAATGCCCAGCTCATTCATGGAAGAATCAAAGCATCCAATTTACCTGTCAGATAAAAAATAACCATGACCTGTTGTCCAAAACCTGCTGCTCTTGGGGCTGTCTGCAGGGGGCAGTCCTCAGGTAGTGCCACTTCAGGGTGTCGTCAGAGGTTGGTGATAATTACAGTCAATAAGGCCCTTAGCCGGAGGGGTTAAAAGGAGATGTTATAAACTTGAGTAACCTTGCTACTGCTTGGGACATAGAGATTTTTATTTATTAGATTCCTCAAGCCTTTCTCAGGAGATTTTGTCCCGTAAGTCATGCTGACAGATTTATCCTGGGCTCCTGTCATCAATGGCTGTTTTCTCACTAAGCAGGTGGAAGGAAAAAGCTGGGGAAGGTAACTGCCAGCTGGGAGGTCATTTGTGCATCAGTGCCATGAAGTGGACATAAATTATATGTATTCTACAAGGCTTAGCTACTGTTTCTGCCTGTCCTAGATTTTTTCTTTGTGACAGCATTTGCGGTCAGCCTTAGCATTATTGTCTGCAGCTGTGATCAGAGATGTAGCCCTGGCCCAGACAGCACACATAGACTGTCAGGATTCCACTCACAAACGGGGTGGTGGGGAAGGTAGGTGTGGTGACACCAACTGAAAACAGCCAGACATGATCCTATGACACTAAATTTCCAAACAGCATTTCTAAGAACAATTTCATTTTTTTGAGACAGGGTCCCACTCTGTCACCCACTCCAGGCTAAAGTACAGTGGCATCATCATAGTTCACTGCAGCCTCAAATTCTGGGGCTCAAGCAATCCTCCTGCCTCAGCATCCTGAGCAGCTTGGATTGTAGGCATGTCACCACTCAAGGCTAATTTTTCTAATTTTTTCTGGAAATGGGGTCTTGCTGTATTGCCCAGGTTGGTCTTGAACTCCTGAGCTCAAGGGATCCTCAGCCTTGGCTTCCCAAAGGGCTGGGATTATATGCATCAGCCACTGCACCCAGCCTCCAGGCACCCTTTTTCATTGAGGGATACACCGCCATCACCACCATGGTCAAGGGAAAGCTTCTTCTTTGATCTTCATTTGACCTCAGTGGCAGAGGTTTTGTGGTGATGGAGTGAAGGATAAATAAAATAAGAGAAGAAATAGTAGGAAAAGCAAAGCATTTTAGCCCTAGAAAGATCTTTAAGCTTTAGAGTCAGTGTTTTCTAGTCTTTCTTTTGCCATGGAATCCTTCGTT
This sequence comes from Perodicticus potto, assembly GCA_963574655.1. Lineage (NCBI taxonomy): Eukaryota > Metazoa > Chordata > Mammalia > Primates > Lorisidae > Perodicticus > Perodicticus potto. The sequence continues at coordinate 39,905 of CAUYRH010101263.1, read as the reverse complement.
CCCACAAAATTGCTTGTGGGAAAATTTGTAAATCAGGCACAGAGCTAAGTGTTTTCTATGCACACGTTACATTGTGAGTCTTCCCCAAATCTCTAGAATATAGGTTGAGTTCTTGCCTTTATTTTTCAGACAAGAGAATAAAGGCAAAGAGGTTAAAAGCTTTCCAAAGATTTCACTGTAAGAAAAGGTAGAGCTGGGATTGGAGCCCCGAGCAGCTGGTGTCCAAGCTGCCACTACCCAAATCAGATGTGTTGAGGATGTCTTCCAGGGATGGGTTGTCACTTCTGGGCTCTCCGGACAGGGTGGGGGGAATCAATGAATGCACAGAAAATCAGGAAGCTTCTCTGGTTGAAGCTGGAGTGGGGTGTGGCCAGGCCTGATCCAGGCATTTCCTAACCCCAGAACCCTTGTCAAAGGGGGCCAAACGATTTCTGACCTAGAAGTGTCCCCTCACATACTTGGTTGGCGAAGCTCAGAGTTGTGTTAAAGGGTGCTGAGCCTTGCTCGGGGTCACATAGACTATTAGTAGTGGAGTCTGGCCATCTCGATTCTCAGGCCATTCACTGCTGACAAACTCAACCCCAAACAGCAACACTAAGAAACTATATTGCACCTGAAATTCTGTTGGACCAGTTTCATAGAACTAATTTGGTAATCAAGTAAGCCAATCCCAAAGAATACTTAGAATGTTGTATAGACACAGAAAAATATGGTAGAACCAGGAAATGACACCAACCCTTCCCACACCCTGCCTGCATCTCCCAAAATGACGCCCACTAAATGCTTGAAGCTCTATTCAAACAATTTCTCATACAGTCCCAATTTTTACCAGGGCCCGACCCTTCAGGAGCTAATCGACTGTGTTCTCCTCACCCTTCTGACACTTTAAAGTCTGGTTCTCTTGCTTTGGGGTATAAAGGGCCCTTACAGAAGAGCTACTTCTTACTTTTTATGGCATTCACTTTTGTATTTCCCTCTTTTCTTATTCAGCTTTCTCATTCTCAAAGCAAAGGACTTGCTTGGTTTTTTATTCAAAAAAAATGCCCTGAAGTCCTAAAAGTATTGACTTAATCAGCTGCCCACTATGCGTGCCAAAAGAGTTAATTCCAGGGCAACCATTTTTTCCCTGGTCTGGGAGGGGAGGTGAAAATGCTCATCAGAATCCCAGCTGCAGGTGGAGGCAAGAATGGAAAGGTACTGGATTAGAGAGTTGATTGTCTTTTTTTTTTTAATCTCTATGCTATGTTCCTGAATACAGATACTATCTTACTAAGGCCACATTTGAGAATATAGGAATAAAGTCTAAATAGTTGTATATCTTTGAATGGAAAAAAAGTTTTTTTTGAACTTTCAGCAGTTCTTTCTTGTAACCAGGGTAGGCTTCATGGGCGTTTAACCTCTGCAGTTGTCCAGGGCACCAAGCTCAGGAGGACTCCTCACTTGGTTTAATACTCTGCTGTTGCCACCTTAACATTCCCAACTGAAATGCACATGCCCTGTATTTTCATTTTGCACTGGGTCCTGAAAATAATATAGTTCATGCAGCCTACAGCCCAGTTTGGGATATGTGGGTTTATGGTGAGATTGGGTTGGGAAAGTAATGCTTCTCAGGGAGTTAGAGCCTACTCTAGTTGCCAACTTTGTCATAAAAAACTGTTCTGGCATAAAAATACAGTAGACCCTCCTTAGTTGACCACATTCCTACATTGACCACATGCTTTAGTTGACCTAATTTTCATAGACTGGACATGCACCACAGGTACTCAATTAAAGTTCCTTATGTTGACCACCTCCATATTTTGACCAGTGTGTCACAGTCTCTTGGGGGGGCGGTTAACTTATAGAGGTTCTAATGACTTAGAAAGGTTCTACTGTGTGTGTTTAATTCAGAGTTTAAACAAATCTAAACTAGTTGAGAAAAATGTGGTCATACTGCATTTGGTATCTTCCCTCTATGAGTTAAAAGACTCATCATTTCTCAGAGCCTTGTGCTATTTTTGGGTTGTAGATCCTGAGACTCTGGTGTTGGACCTTTTCTAACCAGCGCTTGCCTTGCTGGCAGAGGGTTACCACAGGTCAGGGCCTAGCTGCTTCATCTGTCATTTTCCCCTTGGGGACAGAAGGAGACTTTGTAATGAGGTGAGTCAGGAGTTTCAGGATTGTTTATCATCCTTCTAGTTGATAATATTTGAAATGAATTATCAAATTATTCCAAGAAATTTCAGGACATTACATTCAAAAGACCCAGTGTTATTTTTCAAGGTGAATGTTGAAAAATACTAACATCACAAAAACTTAGTTTATTTGTATAATCTTTAGTGAAGTCATAATAAAATATATATTGAGTTTGGGAAAGAAGATAGCAGAAAGCAAATGTTCCATAATGTAATTTTTAGCAAGATTATCAACATCAGGTTTAAGAGAGAATAATGAAGAAAAATAATAAAATAAGAGGAAAACATTAAGTACTTAAATTTAAAAAAAGAGGATAATGTAATTCCTAATCTGATTTGTCAAGGAATGCCAAACATTAGAACTTTACTTTGTTCTGAAATTTAAAGTGAAGTAGAGGCCAGTTAGGCCCTGCCATCTGGTCCTGTAGCTATTGTTGTTTGTAAATGTGTACCAAGCCCTGTGCACGGTGGGGTCATTCTGAACTGTCATGTACCCTCTCAGCCTTCTTAGAGACAATCAGAATACTGACCCTCATTTTGAGAGACTGTGCACTGTGTTTAGGGGTCCTGTGGATTATTCAGTGCAGACATCAAAAACACAGGTGTTTACAGGAGGCAAGTAGGTTACCAAAATGGGTGGGGCCAGGGAGGAAGTGGAAAGCCGTGTCCAATCTCAAGTAACCAGCATGTCCAGCAACTGACAGCAGTTGACTAGGGAAAATACTGTCATCAGAAATTCTGATTTTTTAGAAGGAGTAGGTCACCTTCACCGGGAGATGTGAAAGATTGGCTAGGGGATTGAGATTTAATAACTCAGCTGCCCCCAAAGCAAGCAAATATCAATGACTGGAAGTCCCCACGGACTGCCCAAACTCTGCTTACGTGCATTTCTATGGCAGGGCGTGGATAAGGGTAGAGGGGAGACGAGAAATATTAGGCATGTTATTTTCAGGACTCAAATTATTTTCATAAACTAGAGTAATCCAATTCCTTTTATATCTGACTACAGGGTCCATTTTTCTTGTTCTTTTCTAGTTAACGCTAATCTCATCTGGTTCTTTCCTCATGGACTCTGTTTCCCTAACTACAAAACTGAAGTGCAAACCGCAGATTTCAGATTGAACACTAGAAAGCATAGCAGTAGGTGCATATCTTTCTGGTCGAGCAGTGTCCCCCAGAGAAGAGGAAAAAAACATACCTTTTTGGCTATTAATTGACATAATTGACATAGAAAATATGCATATCATTCTGACATATTTCATGGAATGGGCGTATCCTAGTGAGAAAATGACCTAAGCGCCCACACTTTTTCACACGTCCAACCTTGAAATTTTGGGGAGACAAATGATTGACACTTTTAGGATTTATGGATTATTTTTCTTGTGGGTGAGCTGATTAGACTAAGCTGAGAATTTTTGAACAAGTCAGTATCTAAAACATCATTTAAAGCCAGTCTCACTTATCTGTGTATGGAATTATGATCATTCTGCATAAAATTTATATTATGGAATTATGATCATTCTGCATAAAATTTATATTTGGAGCTATTAAATTTTATGGTGTTAAATAACTAGAATATTAAGGAAGCCTGTGTCTTTCGCTTGTAAATTTCATAGATTACCCTTCTTTATTCTCAAAAGGGAAGCTAAATTGGTTTATTTTGATAGTTTTGATAGAAATGTGGTGTGTGTGCATCTGTCAGAAAGAGTCACTTTTAATGTTTACAGGCTCAATGCTGGAGCTAAAGTTCACTAAAAGACACTTGACTTCAGGGATGCTAAATTTTTTAGATTATCTCTAATTTTCTCCTTTCCTCCTTGCTTGCTGCTTTGGTTTCCAGCCATCTCTCCTCCTCTGTCTCATGAACTCAGTTTCTTCTTTCCTGGGACTCTCTTCAAAGCCATGTGTAAATCTGCTAATGATTGCTTCTTCCTATCCAGTTTTTTCCTTCTGTTCTAAACCATGGTTTGGAGCCCTTCTGTCCTCCAAACTTAATCTGTTTTCCTCCACCTGCCTGCTTCCTTCTTAGTTCAATATCTCAAATCCTTTCTTCATGTATTATAATTAAGTTCACTCTTTTTTCTCTACACCTCATCTTATTAGATGATTTCTCTTATTTTTCTATTTTTCCCCCTTGTTTCCAATGCATTCTTCTTCCCTGTTTAGGCCGATGTTCTTGCTCTTTTCTGGACCCCATGATCTCTTCGGAGAAATTGACTATGATTTCCCCCTCTTCCCTTTCCTCCTGCTCTTTTCTTCTTTCTTTTCTTTATTCTAGCATTCTCCTTTCTCAGTTGTTCTCAAAAGGCACTGAAGGCAGTTTGCAAAGGTGTTCACAATAGAGTGAAATTAAAGAAATAAATGTAAAAGTGAAAACAAAGGAGACTCGGAAAGGAGATGTGCTGTGCATGGGGAGTGAGGTGAGCCTACCAACCCACGCCACCAGCTCCATTCCCTGGAGACTCCCTTCTTTTTCCTGCTATTGGTCTTGCTGATTTTGTTCCCTAGAAGCACGTAAGAGAAGGCTTCTAGAGCTTCAGGGTCAAAAGGCACTGTGATCGCCTAGCTGCCCGTTTGGTGCTGCAGTAGGTAAAGGCCAGGACGAGAACAACTGGTCTTGAGAGTGTACAAATGCCAGCCAGTTTTATTACTGACACACAGCTCTTACTGACAACTGCTTGTCAAAGGGAAATGCCAGTCGTGAAGAAGGAGCTGAGTGTCACCTCTCATCTGTGTTTAGGCTGCATCACATGGTAATCCAAGAGAGGATTACGCGTCACCCCCAATCGCTATCAAGTCCCTTCTGCAGGACTGCGCCTGCCTTGCTGTTTCCAGTGGTGCAAAGTTCTGTGAGAAGATTCCTGCCATCCCACCCACCCTCTCCCTTCAGGCTCTAGTCCGGGTGCCATTTCTGTCCCTGCTGTTTTCAGAGGCTTGGCATATTGCAGCCTCTTGATGGCGGGCTCTACTATTGATCTTGATTTCTTTAAACATTTCTCCTTTTTCCTTCTGAAAATTTATGCCTGTTTCTGGCATCTACACCTCCCCCCTACCCTTGTCCTCTGTGAACACTCAGGCAGAGAATTCATTTAATTTTTCTGCCTCTTCTGGCAATAAATTTCCCTTGCCATTTCTCTGACCTCTTGTTCCTTATCTACTTAAAAAGTCTTATTTATTTCAACCTCTTATGTAATTTATCTTGTGTTCATTCTCCACCTTTGCTTGTCTTACTGTGTTTTTTTTTTATTTTTTTACAATATCTTGATTTTTCTCTGTAATAGTGGAGGCCCTCCTCTGCCTGATTTTCCTGACCTCTATGCCCCCTCCCTGCCTCTCTGACTGATCTTTCTGCCACTGACTTCCTCTCCCCTCATCTCTTCCCTCACCCGTGTCTTGGGTATTTATTACCATACATTTCCTATTTGCTGGTAATCACTTATCTTACTTTTTCATTTTTTCTTCTCCCTGCCATCCTATTGCTTTATTCCACTGTCACTCCCACCATAATTTTTTAGCCACCTAAGACTATTCTGACTTGAGATGATTTGCTGCTGCCACTATCCCAGGCCCAGCTATGACACAGAAATCAGGCCCACCCATCTTTTCCTCCTTCCTCCTTGTAGAAAACAGCCCAGTTAATTCAAGTTCCTATCCATTGTGCGAGAAATCACTCTGCAACCATATGGAATAACTTACGGCTGCAAATAAAAATTTCCCTGTGTCTGGTTCCTCACAAGATTTCACTTCCCCAGCCTGGGTAAGCCCCAAGATGTTCCAATCCCTAGGGAGTATATATTTTCATGAAAATCCACTTTCTCCTTCTAGGATGTTTCTTCTATTCACAGAGACTTAACTTTTTGGTAACATTAAAGAGAAGCATAAGTTTTCTCTTCCATCTATGCCCCCTCCCTTTCTATTCTTTTTTAAGAAAAACAATTTTGAGTTCTTCACTCAGGTCATTCTCCTCAGTTCATGGGATACAGGAATTTTCCTTCATAAATATGAGCTTTAATCTCATTCTAGCTTATTAAAAAAGCACACATTAAGATTAAAAGGCCTATTTCTTTTTCTTTTTCTTTTTTTTTTTTTAGAGACAGAGTCTCACTTTATCACCCTCGGTAGAGTGCTGTAGTGTTACACAGCTCACAGCAACCTCCAACTCCTGGGCTTAGGTGATTCTCTTGCCTCAGCCTCCCGAGTAGCTGGGACTACAGGCGCCCGCCACAACGCCTGGCTATTTTTCTGTTTTGCAGTTTGGCCGAGGCTGGGTTTGAACCCGCCACCTTTGGCACATGGGCCCGGCACCCTACTCACTGAGCCACAGGCACCGCCCGAAAAAGGCCTATTTCATTTAAGCTGATTCTGTGTCTGGGATTCTGTGTGAGTGTATAGGGCTCCTTTCTGCACTTTTACAAAGGCACAGCTTGGCATTGCCCCAAATGCAGCCCCACATGTACAAAGCCAGGCCATAAGCAGTCACGGGTGCCAACTTGGATTATATAGATAACCTGTTCTTCTTCCAGAGATGTTATAGAACTGCTTTGGAATAAGGAATAGGCCCTAACTATACTTTGGAGGGGTATGGGTTACCCAGATAACCTCTGTGATTCATTCATTCATCATTCCAAAGCCTTTCTGAGGGTAGAGACATAGTTTAGTAGAACTAATTCTTCCAAGGACATGGTCCACACCCATTCATTAAGTCTTGACTTGTTTACTGGCTGACTTTTTAAGAGATTTCCTGAATTGTGATTTCCTGTGTAGTAGGTGAAGCATCATTGCTTATGGAAGGGAGTCATCAGACATGAGCTGTACTCTCCGTTCCACTTCTAGGTCACCCTAAGGTAAATGTCTTAACCTATGGTGTCTGTTTTAGTGACATTTCATAGTGAAACGACATGGCCTTAGAAAGCAATATAAAAGAAGAGCAGAAAATGTGTCAATACTAACAATTAACTAGATTTGCATTTATGCTGAACATCTTAAAACCTTACCTGGAAGATTTCCTGCCACCACTCATTTGAAAGCTATACTCTGAAATTTTCTGGGATTTGCAGTATATCATTTCTAAGATGATGGCTCTGTCCTAATGTCTTAGAGAGACATTCTTTGTTCTAGAATCAAAGAACTTCTGATTGTTTTTGATGGCCATCACTTCTGGGTTTTTCCTGTCTCAGTTACAAACCTTCAATATGATCACCAGTGTAATACGAGAATACCTGAATCAGCTGTTACTCTTTAAAGGGTTCCTTGAATATTCACAGTCCTATGGCATTGCTCTCAATGGTTGGGCCATCTTTTAAAAGGTGTCTATGTGCAGTGTACTCCTGGGGATTTGGGTAACACTTCCCTTTCCTTCCCCAAGAAAATCACTAAACAAATTTTCTATGCTTGTGGTTCCTGATGATCACAACAGGATGATGATGATGAGGAGGATGTGATGATGATTATTTTTTGCAAATTTCATTCTGAAATTAAGTATAGACTTGCATGAAAATATGCCTAGGAGGAGTAATATAGATTTAAATTTAGACCTGGTTTAGGTGACTGTTGCTGGCTGCTTCCTTTCCTGGGCAGATTTTGGTTGCAGCTGTGTCATAGAGAAGCTCCTTAGTTTCTTGGAAGATGGGAGAGAGACCTAGAGACAGGGCAATGGATAGACCCAGAAATGGGTGTTTTGGGAGCCCAGAGAACTGAAAACAGATTCTTTTGTCCTCATGATTTGTTCTGCCTTTGCTAAGATGTTATTTTGAATACCAAGCCCTCCTAGTGTGAAATACCCTTCTCTGTTGTCCAAAACCAGAGGAAGGGAGCCAGTTCTGAGGCCAGGAACAGGAAGGAAGAATGTGAGGGTTCACCTTTCCAGCCAGGGATCATGGCACCAAGGCACCATTGCCACTGAACCATCAGATCCCAGTGTTAAGACGTTAAAAGAAGTTGTAAGAAATGGTGACATGAGGTTAACATAGTCTTGGATGAGGTACTAAAAAATAAAATAACTCACTGCAAAGTTTAGTGGCAGAAGAAATAGATCATTCCATAGGGAAGGGTTGCAAATGTGGCTTCTCATACTGAAGTTCTGGTTATGTTTCATAATTTGCTAATATCAGGGTGGGACAGTGGAAAAACAACCAAACCAGATGAAAACGGAGACCAACACACATAGTGGGGAGCTCTGGCCCAGCCATGGGGAAACCAGGTTGCCGTCCTGTCTCCACCAGCAGTACTTACTAGGTTTTGGGGACAAGTTACTTAACCTCCTTGAACTTTCACATTCTCATGTGAAAAGAATCACATCAGAGCCCAAAATGCTTATTGTAGAAAGCTGATTTGAGGTAAAACATGTGAAAGCATTCTGTGGACTGGAAAGTACTATTCAAATATCAGAGCTTTTTATTCTTTCTTAATCCTGCCGTTGCACTGCTCTCTCCCAGAAAAATGCCGGCGCAGGATAATGTTTACAGTTTGGAAGGAAAAGTAAGTTGTTGCCTTTGCACCCTTCACTGCTAACATCTGTCACCCCAAGATCTGACAGCTGCTTCTAAATTCCCACGATGAAAGTAACAAAACAAGATCGGGTTGGCCCTGGCTTCTGACTCTACCATACCCCAAACCTTATTAAAAAATTAACATCTCTTCTCTTTCCATATGCTTGGCAAAATGCCATAGAAGAAAGCTCTCGACTTTTTTATCCTATTTTTCATCTGTCTTGGGTTTCTTCCCATGCCCTAACCTGATATTAATGAATTATAAAACAGAGCCAGAACTTCGTTATAAGAAGCCACATTCGTGAGCCCCTCCCCCAAGCAAGACCTTATTCCCTCACACGCTAAACTTTGTAATGGACTGTTTCACGTCTCAGTACCCCATCCAGGAAAATTTGTCTTTCGGTAATATTAATAAACATATATTTTTAAACCTTGATTTAAAATTACAGTAAGTGCCAAGATGTTCTAGTTGCTATTTTGTTGAGATAATATCGGGTTTCCTGTGATGCTTTACATAGCTGTCATCTCTGTGATATAATACGTCTATGATTTATTGACCTACTAAAAGTGCTGTCACTGACTTGTCATCATAAAGTTTTCTTAAAATATTAAAAGCTGGAACACTGAGCAATAGCTCACCCCCGAACAGGGGCTTTCTGGTTGTGGAGTTGGATTCAGTGGCCCCAAGTTTGCCTTTTACACCTTGACAGCAAAAGCTCTGACTTGCTCCCCTCCCACTTCTTGCTTTCCCTCCACCCAGAGTTCCTTGTCACCCAACAGGCTGGCAGGGAGCAGGGGACAGCATGTGAAAAACTCTGAACATGAAAATCTGACCTCCAGCTTCAGTCCGAGGGTCAGCGTTAGTGAGAAAGACTTCCCGGCCTCAGCAGGGAGGAACCCAGATGCCATGATTGTCACCCAACTTGGCTTTGCGAATAGGTGTTATACCCACTGAGTAAGGATAGAGGGTTGATGTTTTTTCTAGAAAGTGAAAAACATCTAACCTTGAAATATGAGTTTATTTTTCTTCAATATGGGAACAGGGAAGAATTTTGAGTCAGGGACTATCTGGGCACAGCAGAGACCCTTGGAAGGCCGGCAGTCTTCCTTTCAGGGACCTGTCCCTCTGACCCTCCCACGCATCCTGGCTGCCTCTCTTGACTCTGGTATCTAAGGAGGCTGATCTCTGTGACCTGACCACTATTTTCCTTTGAAACATTCCTACCCTGGCTCTGATAATCCCAGGTTTAGCTTTTCTGATAAGCTTTTGAGATGATAATACGTGTATTTAAATTGGAGATTTGGGTAGGCCTTGATAGCTCACTTATTTGTCATGTAATTAGACAAATAGAGAAAGGTACAAGTTCTAGATTCATAAAATCTAGGAGTGCAGTAAAGTTGGAGGATAAAACACCAAGGGATATACTGGAGAGGGTGAGTGGGAAATATAAAGAGAAATGAGCAAGCACAAATGGGAAAGTCAACTGATAAACCATAATCTTCCATAAGTAAATCCAATGATACATTTATGTGTATATATATATATATATATATATATATATATATATATATGTATGTATATGTGTGTGTGTGTTTTATAAATACATGTGTGCAAATATACATGATCAAAACCATTACAGATGAATGATCTCCAACTTGCCTTTGAGACTTGAATGCAGCCTTTCGGCCAGATCAAATACATGAACACTATTCTTTTTAAATTTTTGTTTCCTTTTCTGCACAGAAAATGCAACTTTATGGAAGGATAGGATAAGAGATATAATGAAAAACCTGGAAAAATTTAAATCTTTCACAGCAATGATTTTTTTTTAATTGAGAGAAAAATATTTTTGAGACGAAACAAGATACATGTCTATGGCAATACATAGCACATATCTTTGTAGTTCTGTTCCACGTTAAAGCTATTTTATCAGGTTAGAAATATAAGTATATAAATATGTTTAAACTGTTGAGAGTAGGTTCAATTATTTTTGTCCAAATTAGAATGCTAAGCAACCAATCACTAAACTTATATTGTAGAATTTCTCTGAAAATGAGATAAGAAAGCAGTTTTGGGGGGAAAAGGGAGCTTTAAATGGCTCTGTAAATATTAAATGTAACTTTTTCAGTTACTATTACTAGAGGTCTGCTAGACACGGTTACCTATAGTTAAGCTAGACCTTAAGCCCTTTGAGAATAGCCATGAGTCCATCAGGCAGTTAATATGACGACTGAATCCAGGCAATGTACCAGGCACTGGAAGGAGACTTTCATTTTTCCTTTCTATGCTACAGGCTCATATCCTCTTTGTAGTCCTCTGTTAAGCACAACCTATATAGCAGAAAACAAGTCTTAAGTGTCTTCATGATGTTTACATTCTAGCAGAAAGGACTGATAAAATATGGAACACATTTTTATTTAAGCCTCAAACTGCTTATAAGCTGGACTGGATGAAAAGGAACACATTTGAAACAGCAAATTCAAAATGGTCTATAATAAAAAATGTATGTGTTTATATTCTCAGAACTTCTAAAGAATGGAAATTCACATGCTGTAAAAAACTTTGAGAGGAGATAGAGTGGTTTTGGCCTTGAAAGATGAAGGCCATTGGGAAGGAAAGAGGTGAGGAGTTATTGACAAGAGGAGGCACAGTGGGCAGGAATAGGGATGAAGGGGTCTATGTCTTCTTTATACTTGGCAGGTCTAGTTCAGTGCCAAGGACTCGATGGGTATCCCACAGGGGTGCCAGCCACCCCTGCTCCTCCTGGAGCTCCTGCACACTTCTTATTGTTGGCAGAATGAGGGAAAGGCTGGCTCACAGCACATGTTGGCGTTGGCAATATTAGTGCAGGGTGCTATACTGTGGGATGTCTTTACCCGTATTTGAAATCAATGCCTTGTTGACAGAACTTTCTTAGAGCTGGAATGCAGGAGGTCCCATGGGTCTCATGTTGCTCTCTCTTGGAAAAGCTGGTGAGAAACCAGTGCTGGACTTATGACTCACAGGAAGCCTGGCATAGGACACGAGAAATTCAGTCTGGCTCATTCGGGAAGCCAATTGATTGAGCCTCAGATAAACCAAATATCAAATGCAAATCCTTATTCTCTTCTGAAGTTATCCATCTCAGGATGAATTTAAAGGTTTAAAGAACTCTCTCTCTCTCTTTTTCTTTATTTTGTTTGTTCTGTTGGGTAAGGGTTAGGCAAGGAAGAGACTATATAGGGAAAAAGATGTCAATTCTACATTTTTTCCGAGAACTTTCACATAGTAAAAGGATTTGTAGGTCCAAATAGAAACAGAGAGAAACTCGATCAGTTTAGAAAAAGTCAGTCAAACCCTTTGTTTGCTGTTATGGAAACCAAACAACTGCTGGATTGAACAATACAAATATTATATTTTTATTTTTCAACCAGTTCATAGAAACTTGTAGAGACACAGCTGAAGTTTACACAGACTTAGATTAATTCCATACCCTGTATAATCTGTAGGAAAAAAAATGAACTGCATCAGAGAAAGTCCTAACATTCTGAAAGGAAATTCATAGAATCTATACAAACAATCACAGAAAAATAAGCTTTCCATTAAAAAATCAAGGAAAAAATGTGAAAGGTAAAACTACAAATTCAATAAAGTACATCGTGGCTTTATGAAGGATAAGCATGCATCTTCCAAGGCAGTCTGGTGAGTCTTTGCAATACAGCATGCAGCTAGGAGCAAGTGTTTATTAAAAACAGGTGAATGAAATGATTGCATAAATAAATGGGGGAGAAGGGGCAAGTATTTCTTACAGAAAAAATATAATTAGATACCCTCTCTCCAGGAGATCAAACTTAATTCTCTCCCTTGTTCTGAAGTGGGAGTTGTGCACCTGACTCACTTCCAAAGAAAACATTAGGGAAGGGTAAAATAGTAACTTTCCAGGATAGAAATCAGGAAGTCACCCCCTTAACCAGGTGTTTGAGATAAACAACGCCAGTAATAAACCACATTGATCCCTTCTACCTGTCAATATGATGACATGAGAAGAGTCCTCCACCTTTTGTGGTGTTCATTCCAAAAATCGACAACCCCACTCCAATAATGAGAAAACATCAGACAAACTGAGGAACATTCTGCAACTTACCTCTCCAGTATTCTTCAAGGTCACAGCAAACTAGAAGAGACGGACAGGTTATCATAGACCAGAAGAAACTAAGGAGGCAGGATGGCTAAATGAAAAATAGTATGCTGGTTGGATCCTGGAGACAACCAACTAACCAAACAAACAAATCCCACAAAGCCACAGAAACAACATGAGAAGAAAAACGGATGAAATCCAAATGAAGTCTGGAGTTTAGTTAATAGTAATGTGCTTTTGTTAGTTCCTCAGTTCTGACACATGCGATGTGAGGTGCTAACGTTAAGGGGAACTGACTGAAGGGTATAAGGAACTGTCTGCTATCTTTGCAAGTTTTCTTTAAATCTAAGATTATTATAAATGATTATTTCTTTTTCCTTTTTTATCTGTTCTCCACTCTAGAGTCTATGAGTCCAGCACTTACACCTTCACCTAATTTCCTTGTTTCATGACAAGAGAAGCTATTCTTTGCTAAGTAAAAACAGACAATGGGCATTTCTTCCTCATCTAAAAGCTTTTTCACTTTTTATTTTCCTGTCTTTTTCTTTGGTGCCATGAGGTCCCGGTCTTATATTTATAAAACCTTTCAGTTATCCTTTTTTATAAAATCATAGGACAATAATTTTTTAAAAAACTAAAAGAAAGTAAAAATAGTATGAAAAGTGAGATTCTGAGGAAGAAAAATAAGTAGATTCCCAAGTTTTATTGAAAGTGGAATATCAAGGGTATTTTGAAATGCCACCAATCTTGAAGGTCTGTTATAGATTCTTACATCTTGAGTATAATATCTCACAATATTCAACTAAAGGACAAAGGATCAAAGATCTACTTTATTCTTGTTCAAAGGTTTTCTTTCATTTTGTTGCAGGGCCCTGGGGTGGCCACTCAGCTTAAGCCCAGTGCTCACCAATCACTTGCTAATAACTGGAGCTGAAAGAGGGCTCTGCCCTAATGCCATTATGTTCAAGAGCCATGATTGATTGTGTTATAGTATGTTTTTGAAACCTAATTACTGTCTGAGTGAGTATCTGAACTCGTTAATCTTTAGTCCTGTAAATAAGTAAAATTGACTAAATAACTGGATTTCTCTAATGATGGCTTAGGTTATCTTTGGACCTACTGCCTTGCCCTACCCTCTTTGGGGCAGCAAATTATTTTGCTTAATGGTAATTGCTCCCCAGTTTTGAAATCAATTTGTAAAAATCGGCTTATAAAACAATTTTCCGTGTTGCCCTGTGATTGCTTGGTCCCTACTCTATGTTTGTTGTATAATGAGCACATCCTGTGATGTGCTCACAAACCATTGTATTTGCTAATGACCCTCTTTTGTGGAGAGGGTCACATCACTTAATGAGATAAGAGGCTTGGGAAGGAGAGTTGGCTTTGTTTTCACTTTACTGACCCTACCTTAGTTCCCACCAAAATAGAAAAGAATTCCATTTAGCATGGCCTATTCCATATACTCTAAATAAGATGGCAATTAGTTGAGATTTTTCCCTTCTCTTTCTCTGCTACCCAATTCCAGCATAACTAAGATGTAGGATTTTATAATACATTCTTCCTTTTCTGATATTTTTCCCCATATTTTCTTTATTGCCATTTTATTATCCATTAGAACTGCTGCCTAGATAGTAGCTTCCTGAAGAAAAGGATTAAGTAAAGTGAATGGGACTTCTATTTCAAACCAGGGGACTTCTACTTCTAACCAAGATGGAGTAAAACAGACCAGACATGCTCATGCCCCCAAATAATTAAAACCCTAAAGCATACAAAAAATAATAAACTAGCTTCCCCCAAATAATAAGCTAACTTTCAAGACATTAAACATCAGGCATTGAAAGACAGTAATTCCTGAGATGCAAGAGCAAATGATTTGAGCCCTATGAATGCTAAAACTTATAACCTTGAGAAAATGTTCAGGCTCTGGCAAAGGGAGAGAAGACTCCTTGAATGAGGAGATGAAGCTGAGAATCTGTGGAGACCAAGGCAGGTAGAAGTAACCTGGCAGAGTACAGCATAGAGCAAGAATACTAGAAATCAGTAGAGGGGACCCCTTTGAATGTTCAGTTAAATATTAATCATTATTTTTCCATGAAGAAGAAGAATTAGAGGAAACAGTATCTGGCACTTACAAAAGGCAGGGAACAGTGCCTATTATCAGCAGCCAAACTACAAAACCTCACAATTAGTAGAGCACTGGATAGAGCCTTCAGAGGAGTCTTGCCTCAGTAGTGGAGAATAAATAGACCTAGACCTAAGACTACCTACCAGAGCTTAAAAGCAAACTAACAATGAACCAAACTTCCCAGGCATCTTAACCACACCTGAGAACAAAGTCCAAGAATATTTATGGGAATTAAAAAATAGCCAGCACCTAACAAAGTAAAGTTTACAATGTCTGACATCTAATCAAAAATGACTAGGCATGAAAATAAACAGGAATATATGACCTATATGAGGTAAAACAATTGATTAAAATCAACTCAGAATTGATAATGATGTGGAAGATAGAAAATAAGAGCATTAAAAACAGTTATTATAATTGTATTCTCTATTTTTAAAAAGCTAGAGAAAAGACTGAACAAGTTAGTAGATATGAAAGATGAAAGTAGATGAAAGATAAAAAAAATCAAATCAAACTTTTACAAATGATAACTACAATGTCTGCAGTGAAAAACACACTTGATGGGATCAACAACAGTATATTAGATATTACAGAAGTAAATAAAGTAAATATTAGTGAACCTGAAGACTTAGCAATAAAACCTATCCAAAAGGAAACACACAGGGAATCTCACCTACCAGAATGAAGAGATTATCAGTGATTTGTGGAACAATTTTAATTACTCTCACATACATGTTATTGGAATCCTCAAAAGGGGGACAAGATGAGACATAAAAATATCGGAAGAAACAATGCCCCCCAAATTTAATGAAAACTATAAATCCATGGATCCAAGTAGCTCAATAAATTTCAATCACAGAAAACATGAAGAAAATGCCAAAACATCACCAATTACTCAAAATAGAATAAAAGAACATGTGAAAGTCATCATAGCAAAAAGATATGTTACATACAGAGGGACAAAGATAAGGATGATGGCAGATTTGTCACTAGTAACAATGTAAGCAATGAGACAGTGAGGAAGTATCTTTAAAATTCTGATACAATAAAATCTAAAATTCTATACACAATGAAAATATCTTTCAAAATGAAGGCAAAATAAAGACATTTCAGATACAAAAAAGCTGAAAGAATTTATTATCAGGAGATCCATGCTGTAAGAAATGCTAAAGAAAATCCTTCTGTAGAGAAGATATGATCCCAGACAGGAAAACAGATCTATACAACGTAATAAAAAGTATTGAAAACATTAACTACATAATTAAATACATGAGGTTTGTTCTTATTAGTTTAATCTTCTTAAAAGACAATGGATTATTTAAAAATAATAATAACAATGATGCCATGTAGGGTTTATAATAAAAAGTAACAGTAGAATGTAAAACAACAATAGCACTAAAGCTAGGTGGGTAAAAATGAAAGCCTATACATCAAGACTCCATTCATAAATTAACATTTATTGTTAATAAAGGTTGCTAATGCTGTTTATTGAGTATCTATTATGCATTAGACACTGGTCTAGTGGTTACAGAGACAATAGAGAACACATAAATATGATATCTAACCTCAGAAATTGTACATTTTCACTGAGTTAGCAGATACATACAAATAAACAAATAAGCAAGATAATTATGAATTGTATGTGTCGAAAAAAAAAGAAACAAACAAATGGAGAGTAACAAAGTAGATAGGAATACCTTAGAAAGGGTTATAAGAAAGTGCTCTTTGAAAAGGGTGCATTTGCACTGAAAACTGATAGATGAGAAGTCATCCAGGTTGAGACTCCAGGAAGAGGATTTCAGGTGGAGATAACCACCCAGGCATAAGCCCTGCCTGTGGGTAAGGATTCAGCCATTTCTAGGAGCTATCCAAGCACCGCTGCAGTTGGAGTACAGTGAGAAAGGGGTAGGTGGGTAGGAGATAATGCTGGAAGGAAGGGCAGAGGTCAGATTACTCCGGGTCTTGCAGCCACAGTCTGGGGTCTGGGATCTGGGCTTCATTCCAAGCTCAGTGGGAAAACATGGAAAAATTTTTTGCAAGGAAATAAGATGTGCCGATTTACCTCAAATGAAAAGATAATTTTCTTGTATGTTGGAAAATGTAAAGGAAGAAGCAAGAACGGAATCAAGAAGACTAGTTAAGAGGCTATCTCAATGGTTGAGGTGAGAGAGGATAGTGGTATGACTAGACACAATGGCAGCAAGAAGAGAAGGAAGTCGATGGAACATATATGTTGGAAGTAGAACTGACAGGGCTTGATGACAGATTGGATATAAGGGCCAGGGGCAGGAGGAATCTGCTAAGCAGTGGAGATGGGATTTGACCTAGTTCTGAGTCCCAACGTTTCTTTGTATTCAGTGCTACCATTAATATATTGAACATCCATTGTGTATGGCATATGTCTCAGCATTAAACCATAGTTTTTGCTGTAAAGGTAATAATGGCTGACAATAGACATATGCTAGGAATTAAATGATACCAATGAGTGTTACACGAGTTCAGAGGAGTGGAAAAAGGATAGGTCAAGGAATGGAAACACAGAGGAATGTGCTTTGATGGGGAAAGAGAGAAAGGCTTTTCTGGAGGGTAAGCAGTGGAGGCAGAGATTCACATAAATGTTTCAAGGAATAGCAAGAAAATAAGGATGGCTTATTAATAAAGACACCATGAAGAGATCTGGGTTTGTATAGGTAATGTGGGTGAAGCTGTAAATGACAACCTTCACATAGCCCATATATCATCCTTGAGGAGCTATTGATTATGTTTGGAGAATTGATGTCACATATTACATGCTCCATAGCCATCACTTTAAGTAGACGTTAGAGTGCAGGGTTTTATTGCCAAGTATTTAAATGCAACACGAGACAAATGGTGGAAGGAAAATAGGAAAGTTTTCTTATTCTTTGGTTCTTCCTACCACTTCATATAAATGAAAGATAGCTCCCTCCTTCTTCATCCTTTGCTTTCTTCTCTCCTTCTTATCCTTCATTTTCTTCTTTAAATAAAAATGCAGCATGGGTTCTTCTAAGAGTGATGGTCATCTGTGATTTGTGATGGCTGGAACTTTCTTCAGCATTATCAGAACATACAGATGTTGTAAATAGCATGCCCCCAACCACTGAGATATTTCTGAAATATGCAGCAGACGCCAGAGGCACCAAAGGTTAACCCAGTGGTTCTATGAAGGCATCCTCAACTTGGCCAGTCTTATGGAGATAGGGAGAGAGTCCACAAGAATATGACCTTCTGGAAGCCCATTGATTTGGTTTAGCAACTAAAAGGAGGCTGTTGTCAATCTTTGGTCGCAGCCTCAGGACTGAAAGTCTGAAATTCACAATTTATGAGCTCAACAGCAAATTACTTCCAACTGAACCTTCTACAATGAGACGCTCACTTCTTGCCATGTGTTTCCAGCCAGGCAGTAAGAAAAAATGAATCTTTTCTAGAAAAATAACAATGGAAGGGCAGTACCTGTGGCTCAGTGAGTAGGGCTCCAGCCCTATATACCAAGGGTGATGGGTTTGAACCCAGCCCAGGCCAAACTGCATCAAAAAATAGCCGGGTATTGTGGCAGGCACCTGTAGTCCCAGCTCCTCAGGGGCTGAGGCAAGAGAATTGACTAAGCCCAAGAGTTGGAGGTTGCTGTGAGCTGTGATGCCATGGCACTCTACCAACGGTGACAAAGTAAGACTCTGTCTCTAAAAAATAAAATAAAATAAAATAAAATAAATAAAAATAACAACTGAATAAGGTCCTATTTCTGCCTCCTTTTTCCACATTTAATGCCAAGCTTTGTTCAAATGAGAAACAGTTGGCATCAGTAACCTTCCTTTTTATCTCTGCTTGCATCCCACTCCTGGTAGTCTGAGCTTGTCCAAGTTCTAATACTACTTTTGCTTTTTACCTCTGAATCATTTAGCTAATGTGCTATTTATTCATCATGCTCTGGCTATGCACACACAAATACATATATACACTGCACAATTGCTGGACAGCATGCTCAATCCAATCAAACAATTTCTTCTCTAAAAAAAATCAGTCAAATCATTTATTGTAAAAATATTCACAGTTTGGAAATTAATTACATATTTTTTTTTTTTACTTAATGACATTTGATGACAGCAGATGGAGATAATAAGATGACACTTTCTCTTTCAAAATTAAGCAATAATATTATTGACTATATATAACCAAAAAAATTAGAACACGTGAGTAAAAGTATCTCCACAGGTTTTTGTTTGCTTTGCTTATAAACCTCTCAGTTTTCCATAAGAGATGCATGTTTAAAATTTTTATCTTACTAGAGATGACAACACACCTTTCTGACATTTGATTCATGTCATGTTTCAGGCTACAGATCCAGAGGTGGGGGGCACTATACATGGAATCCATCATAGGTATAACATAAGCTGCTTCTCTTTGGGAAAAGATTTGACCAGTGATAATTGTTAAGCCTCTTCTAAGATCTGAGTGTGTTAAAAAAAAAAAATAAAGACCAAGTCACCATGTAGACACTGGTGAGACTCATTCTCCTAAACCGTTCCTGTGCTCTGAGTGACAAGCACCTGCTCCTGACCCTGGAGGAGGCTGTGGATCTTGTCACTTCTGCACATTTGCTGACCCAGCTGCACAATTCAGTATCTTCCCTTCTCTCTATCTACTCCTCTTCCTTCCACTCAGCCTTCTGAGCCCAGTGAAAACCCCACCTTTTCTCGAGGTGACCATGCCAACTTGACTGTCCTGTGGCCCTGTGCTGCCCTGGATGGTTCATTACCTTTTCATGTCCATCTGTTTAATCTTCCCAGCTAGATGTAAATAGATGACTATCAAAGATGTTAAAGCAGGTGAACATCCTACTACATCCTATTGCAAGCATCTCAGTTTTCTGACTCCTACTCCAATCTTTTGACTCTGCCATGGTATTCCTTATTAATTTTTCCATACCCATTAACTTTTGGGGGAAGTAATTTATTCATTCATTAAGTCCTTACTTACTACTCTTGACTAAGCAAATATGTGTTGAGTGTCTATTAGATGCCAGGCTCTATCCTAGGCATGGGGTATTCAGTAGTGAACAAGTCAGATTTGTCTGTTTTCTCAAGGAGCACACATTTTAGAGGAGGACACAGAAAGTAAACAGGTAAACAAACTAGATGATTTTAGAGAGTGCCACACACTGTGCGTAAGATGCAAGAGGATAAATGGGGTGGTGGCCTAGCAAGAGATGGTAGTGAAGTGAGGATGCTATTTGGGCTCTAGTGGTCAGCAGAGGCCTCTCTAGGGAGATGGCCCTGGAGCCGAAGGCTGAGTGAAGAGTTGGGGGTGGTCATGGGGCCTTCTGGAAGGAAATTGGTGCCTGCAGAGTGAGAAGCAAGTGCCAGGCACTGAGATCAAACTGAACTTGATGCATTAAAGGAGAAACTACTAGTGCAGCTGGAGGGAGTCAGGAACACAAAGTGAGACAGAAGTGGTGAGAGACGAATTTGCTAAGATAGGCAGAGGCCAGAATGTGTGTGAGCTCTACAGGTCCCAGTGAGGGGTTTTCAGATCATTCTCAGAGGAAGGGACAGTCCTGGAGGGCCACATGTAGGGCAGTG
This sequence comes from Perodicticus potto, assembly GCA_963574655.1. Taxonomy (NCBI): domain Eukaryota; kingdom Metazoa; phylum Chordata; class Mammalia; order Primates; family Lorisidae; genus Perodicticus; species Perodicticus potto. The sequence goes on along the minus strand of CAUYRH010101263.1, from coordinate 19,403 downwards.
CACTGTATGACACTTAGTGGATTGGGTGACTTGTGCCTGTAGGGGGAAATTTCTTTATGTCTTTTGCTTTTACAAATTCTTTTTTTTTAATTGGGATATACTGTGCACACTGTACACATTATAACTATCCACTTGTGTAAATTTTTACATATGTATACACCCATGGAACCACCACTTAAATTAAAACACAGAACAATCCCTGCACACTCCGGAGGTTTCTCCCATGCATTTCCCTGCCATCGCTCCATTACCATCATGATGTCTTCCATCACCACAGATTCATATTGCCTAGTTTTGAACAGGATGTAAGTGAAATCATGTAGTATGTACTGCTCTGTCTTTGGGAAATACTGCTACATGCATTCCATTGTATGGATGTGTCACACTTTACTCATCCTACTGATGATGGACTTTGGGTTAATTCCAATTTCAGTCTGTTATTAATAAAGCTGCTGTAAACACAGTTGTACCGGCCTTCCAATGTGTGTGCACTCATTCAGTTTGGATATACAGCCAGGAATGGAATTGCTAGGTCTGAGGATTTAAATAGTAGATACCATTAAACAGTTTTCCAAAGTGGTTGTACCAATTTTTACTTCCACTAAAAATGCAAGAAAATTCTAACTTCTTACCATCCTGATAAACATTTGATATTACCAGTCCTTTTAATTCTAGCTATTCTGATAGAAGTATAGTGGGTGGGGGCCTCATTGTGGGTGTTTTTTTTTTATTGGTGGGAACAGGAAGGGATATTGTTTTTTATACTGTTTATACACCAGTCCTGACCTAATATATTGCCTTCTTGTGGGTGTTTATGATTTTGCTGTTGATTACAACATGGCTTGATTGTAAAAGTTTAGATTTCAGTCTTCCTGGTTTATACTCCTCATTTCCAATACCACATAGTTTTTTTTTTTTCCTTGCAATACCCCCAGGAGCAGTATAAAACCCGAGCATACTGATATGACATCATCAGTTCACTGTCTTTTAAGAATGTCATATTTCATCTTTTATAGGGTGACCCTATTCCAGGATAGAAGGAAAAATAGAAAACAAGACTTAGAACTTGAAAAAAAAATTAGGTCAGCCTGCAGCTTAATGCACTTTCCACTCTTGGAGCCAAAAGAACGTCTGGTCAATGCACAAAGGGAATTGCTAGAGCAATGGGGATTGTTGCTTTCATTACATGCTATTATACCACTGCATTGGAGTGGCTAGGATTTTGCCCTAATGATGAAATTAAGGGTGTTATGGTCCATTTCCTGTTTTGGAAAACAGTCTTTGACTTAAAAAAAAAGGCTAATTACATATTGTTTTTAAAAATTGGATTGATAATTCATCATATCATAATTAAACTAATTAGAGTACTATTATTCTCCAACAGCTTTAATGAGGTTTACTACTTGGCAGGGAACCTGTAAGCCCCCAAAATATTGCCATTTGTTAAAAGATGGAGAAACTCCACTCTGTTGCATTTTGGTTAATAAGATTTATGCATTAATCTAGCTAGACTTTGTTCTCTCGCATTTGGCAAACTTCTAAAATTTTCCAATTTTCTACCATGTCTGTCTTGCTCTCCCACCCCCCACCTCCTCCTTCGAGAATTCCTGGCGTCTGAGTTAAAAAGGTGGAAACATTCTCTGTTTCCAGCCGACTCTCCCCAGCTTGGTTGGAATGCTGGTCTGGTTGTAATAGAGCCTGCTTTTCGGCCAGCAACTCTCAAAATAGCTCCTCGGCTTGTAAAGCAGAAAATAGCAGCCCAGTATTTGCTTACAAGGTGCTTCTGGCCGCTTGCTTTGGGGGGCACTGTTGCTCCAGCTTGAGGACTCCAGCGGGGCTGTGGTGAGTGATGGCTCTCAGTTGCGCAATTTTGTATCTGCACTCCTTGTCAAGTAATCATTACAAATGTTTCAGGGAGGAATGAGCTGGCTCCAAGCAAAAGACTGCCTCTCTAAAGAAGCCAGGGCCTGAGGGGTGGGGACCGGTCTGTCCGTGGTAAAATTTTCCCCTTTGACAGTGTAATTAAGTGCTAATGAACTAAATGAGTGTAAATGTTGAAGGCCGAGATAAATATCTACATTTCCTTAATCTATTTCCCCCCCCTCTAAAATTTGATCAAGGAAATTTGGATTTAATGGAGGATATATGTCAAAATTGTTTTTAAAGATTGCAAATCTGTTTAGAAGGAACTCAGATCCACTGGTTAGGATTTCTACAGGAAAAGTTAACAGCATATAAATATAGAAGAGGTACGATAAAATGCGGATGTGACATTGCAATAATTATGTTAAAGAGGCTTAGTGGAGCTACCTTTTTGAAACATCTGGTTTGTTTCTGTTCTTTCCACATCCTGCAGATGTTGCTGAACCCATGAAATATACTGACAGGAGAATACATTAGCCGGTGAAGTCATTCCAATGAATAAAGCAAAGGGTAGCCTCTTAACTTTCTAAAAAATCTAGTTAGAAAAGAATTCTGCTTTCAGAGCAGGCAGAGATTAGGCCAATAATTGAGAGGGGCCCAGGGCCTTCTAAAAGTGTCAATAGTGATCTGTTCTTGCCAAAGGGGAAAAGAGGCGCTTTGTAGAGGGGCAGCCAGAGTAATAAATGGGAATCTTTGTAATTCAAGCACTTTCTCATTACCTTCCGTGGTTAGTGATTAAAAATGAGGCTGAAGAAAAGGCAAGGGAAGCCCACTCCTTCCTGCTTGGTAGCAGAGCTAAAGGCTCTTGAGTCTGTCTTGAGTCCTGCTGCCTGCCTTTTCGCTAGTCCCTGTGGCCCCAAGTGAGAGGCAGGTAGATTGCTAGGGACTGAGGCAGGAGTCTTGGGACGGGGATGAATAATGGAGGTGCCATCTGCGGCTTGGGGCTGATGACAGCTGCTTGGTGTCCTGGCACTCCTGTGTCAACACTCTCCCCAGGCAGGAAAGGACAGGGCAGGCGCATGGGCACCAAGCCTCTGGGACAGCACACACAGGCGTCCTGCAGGAGGGTGCGTGGAGAGTGGGAGTTTATTAAACAGAGGTTGGTTGCCTATGAGATTAACACCCCGAAATAAATGCAAAGTGAAGAAACATTTTGGCTCCCCGCCCACTTGGCAAGCAGATTTAGGAACCTGGAATGGTCAGAAGGACAAAGCCTTAAAGGGCCAATGTCACGTTTACTTTCTGGCTGGCTGTGATCTCGAAATATCCCCACTGTTTACATCACTCCTTGAGGTTACAGCATCATGTGTTCAGAAGGCCCCTATTAAAACGTATAACAGATGTTTTCTTGGCCACCAGCCTGTCAGACAAGAAGGACACACTCGTATAAACCTATCAGTGAAAAACTAGTATTTCTCTGGCTCGGCTCTAAGTTTTTGACCTCCAGTTCTATCTGCCTTCCTCCTTCTGGGCCAAAAGGACAAATCTCTGCCAGGTCTCATGAAAGACTGGTTTTTGCCTGTTCTCATAGGGCTCCTGGCTTTGGGTCAAGCGAGAGAGGACTCTGCGCCCGACGGTCCAGCCCTTCTATGTCAGCAGCAGCTCAGCAATGGCCTCAGCTGGCACTTGGTCCCTGCTGCACCTTTTCTCCTGCCCCTGGACAACTGGAGACTCTCCCTAGAGTTTAGATTTCCCTAACGCACCCGAGAGTCACAACTCCCTTCCCCTTTTCTTTTAAAACTTGCTTATTTCTGGTTCTGATTTTTCAGCCATCATTCTTAATGCTCAACCCAATATGGTCAGTTTTTACTCCCTTGTGGGAACTTTTAACACTAATGTAATTGTGATAGTTAAAATATAGTCGCATACCCATGGAGGGGCATCAGGAACTGTTGTATATTTGTTTATGCAGGGAGTTATGGTTTCATCAAAGTTTATTATTATTAGATTATTCATCATTATTTGTTATTAGAACCTTACCCACTTTTACATATCAGCAGTTCTCAAAAGTTTTCTTAGGGATAGCAATGAGTTGCCATAATGTCAGAATGGCATATGGCATTCCTCCTTAAGGAAAAAGGCTTAGTTTCATTGTCACTATCATTAATATTGATGAAATAATAATTTTGGATACACTATCTCTGAGAGTGAATGACATGCTTTTCTATCTAAGATTCCTGTGGATTCGTATAGCAAAACTGATATAGGCAAGAATGAAGATTAGGATGCTGAAGTTATAAGTAAAGAAATGGATGGGGCAGTGCCTGTGGCTCAAAGGAGTAGGGTGCTGGCCCCATATACCGGCAGTGGTAAAGAAAAAAAAATGGACACCGACAGAAAGCAAAGCTATTTCTTAGCGGTCACAAAGCCAGAGAAAGAGGGATTCAACTCATTTTAGACTCCACATTCAGTGCTTTTCTAGGGCACAGCAAGCCCTTCCTAGGACTTTAACATGGTAGAAACTAAAAAAGATAGTCCATAAAAGGGGAATGTTTTTGTAGGGCAGGCTACATATGCTAAAGATGAAAGATCTAGACAGACATAGTGAAATGGAGTTTAGAGTTGTTTTTCTCTAAAATGTGTTCGGCAAGATTTAATGTCTTGTTAGAAAAAGGACTCCACAACCAAATAGGCTTAACAAATATTAAATTAAACAATGTCATAAACATTTCTTGATGATGGCACTCTCAGAGCCTTGACACACATTATCCATTCCCTGTGCCTTTGACACGGGAATAAGATACGCTGTGAACATTTCTCAAACATATTTGACACAGGGCCCTTCTTGTGATATACCGGAATGATAAATAGTTCTGGTCTGAGCATAAAAGTGGTTTTTGTTGAATAGACATTGAGTCTTAGAGTACAACGATGGATGGAAATTTGACTTCTATCCACCCTGGGTGATCTGAAAGTCACCTCCTCCCCAAGAGGTTTGTGTGCACCAGAAGGTGGGGCACAGAGGGGTGGAAAAATCATATGGCAAAGCCAACACTCTCAGGAGGACAAAACTCGAACCCACATGCCTTAAAATCTGAAGGGCTGAGCTTCCCAGAAATCGTAGCTGCCTAGCTTCTCTGACCAGCCCCTGGCTGATAAGACACAGAAAGCAGGGCAACACAGGTGACCATAAGAATAAGTTGTTTGTGATGACTAGATATAGGAAAAGAAGGCAATCAGATACAAATTTTATGGCAATCCCTTCCTGGAGATCGCAGCCATCCCCAGCAGTTCAATATGAGTGCAGAGTTGGTCTTTGTTCTGCTCTTTTCTAGTATCACAAAACTCTGCAACATTTAAATGAAACATGTCTTAGGTTGACACATGATAGAAGTCTCCTGTGAAGTATCGGTTGATTTTAAGAGCTCTAAAATGCTTTAGCAAGTCTGATGTTTGGGAATTTTCTGCAATAGCAGAATATCCACTGGGAAGCACAAAACAGGGCCATGCCGTTTAGGAAAAGCATTATAATAGCATAGACACAAACCAAGAAAAAAGTCCATGTTCTCTGCCTTAATCATTCATGGCAAACAGAAAGTTCCTTCCATTAGCCCGGCCGCAGGCTGGAGACCAAGGTGAGAAAAGATGGCACCAACACGGCCATGTCTACCTCAGAAGCGTTCCTAAGAGACATACCTTCATTTAAATATGGAACAGCATTTTTTAGAAAGCCTTTGGCAAATAATATACTTAATTTTACTTACCTAGAAATAATCCCATCTAAGCTTGCTTATAAGGGTGCTATTATAAAGCTGAATAAGAAAAAAGTCAGCTAGTGCTCGCTTCAACAGCTCATGTACCAAAATTGGAACAATACAGAGAAGATCAGCGTGGCCCCTGCACAAGGATGATATGCAAATTCTTGAAGCGTTCCATATTTTTAGCAGAAACAAAAATAAATCTATAAGCCAAAAAAAAAGAAGAAAGAAAGAAAAAGGTCAGCTAACCAACTAGACATTTCTAAATATCGGGATGTTTAGCAGCACATACAATAAGCATTTGTTCAGCTGGTTGATACATTAGTCTTGGAGGAAATTATGGTTTCTTGTCACCATCGATGCCTGAGTTTCTGCAAGCAAATAGGCTGAGAACAAGCCACCCAGACTCAGCTCACATAAAGTGGCTGGAAGGCCAGGACTGTCTTCCCCCCAAATTATAAATATGTCCTTGGGCAGACATTGGCTTTTTCTTCCTGCCTCTTGTGTGTTCATTGGCTCAAGAAATACGTGTTGATGCAAAAATGGGCCACGCCAGACAATTTAGATCTTTTTCCTGATCAAAGATCAGCACAATGTTGACTTTCCTCTCCACGGAGCCTAGCTCCTCACCAGCTGCCAGTGATTCTTTTCCTTCTCCCCGTGAGCTCTTCTCACCCCGTGTGAGATCCTAGCTCCTTAAGGTTAGAATTCATACCTTATGGCCTGTTCCCTGGGACCTGCCCTAGTAGTGCAGGAAGGAGGTGTGTTATCGATACTGATTGAGTGATGGAGGGAAGGAAAGCTCATAGACTTTTTGGGAGGTAAGCCAGACCAGCTCGCCCCAGTCTCTCTTCTGCTCTTCCTTAGGCCACTTTAGTTTTCTGTGTTTATCTGTCATTGCCTTTTCCACCCCCTAAGGTGTTTGTTCCTGCAAGTTGCACTGAGAAGCCGCAGGGTACCAGGTCTTCACTTCCATTTTTTCCCTGAGGACAAATCCTTTCTCCTTGTAAAGTTTTCCCTTCAGATCACTGTAGGAAATCACAGACACAAATCCCAAACACAGTTTTAGAATCTTTTGGTGGCCAGGTTCCTGTGCTGTGGCCCCAACTTCCTCTGAAACAGCCAATGAAAGAACTTTTAGTGTATTTTTTGCTCTAACATGAATGTAGCTAATGGGCCATGTGGTGCTACCTACGCACAATACAGTTTGAAAGAAAGAGCATCTGTTGGGGGAAAAATAATAGATAGGTATTTAAATCTCACTGGTCTTACAGAATAGGGTTTGGCAAGTTGTGACTCACAGGCCAAACTTGTTCTTCTGAATCATGCAAGTTTTTTTTAAATAAAATTTTATTGAAACACAGCTGCATTTGTTTACCTATTGTCATGGCTGCTCTGGAGCAACAATGGCAGAGTTGAGCAGTCGTCACATGCTGGATGGCACTCAAAGCCGATGATATTTACCTACCTGGCCCTTTACAGGAAAAATTTACTGACTCCAATCTCAGAAGATGTCATAGTGAGAAAGTATTCTTATGTACAAGAAAGCAGCCTTTTCCCCTATTTCTGCCACACTCAGTGCTAGTCTTTAAAAGGAAAATAATACATTTTATTCTCTCAACTTCCTATCAAAAATCCTTCCCCCAAATCTAGCCTACATAGCTCCCAATTCCTCTATCCTCATTTACCTTCTGTTGAATCAAATCTTCTCCAGCTCTTATTTTCCCTCTTTTAAAAAAAATCTAAATGCCAAGGCTGTCTCCCCTGACTCTGCTCATTTTAATTTTCAGCTCTTTCTACTGTTTCTGAAGCAACCTAAGAGAGGATCCAGCAGACAGTAGACATGGGGTCTTCCTTGAGAATGGTGCATAGATCGGATGCTGACAGGCTGGGAAAAGTCATGTAGTTGTTTCCTGTTCCATAATGAATCATCTTGACTGTATTAAAAGTAAACACCCCTAAGGCTAGGCTCACCAACCCCTCACCTTATGCAATCCTGGCCTTTTCATCCGAATCCAGAACTCTCCAAGGCATCCTCCCTTCCTACCTGTAGGCTTTACCATTGACTGCCCACTCCTTCGCACACAGATCTCCCAGATGGAAAGTGTTCCTAATGAGGGGACTCTAAGCTCCAGTGAGGGGACACTTGTCTCCAGGACGTCTGCTCCTCCCATCTGTCATCCCTTTGAACATTTCTTCATCCTGCTCACTACATTCGTCTTTGCCACATGTGTTTGTTGGTTGCCTGAGAGTTTTTTGTAATTTGTTTTTCTGGTATCAAAAGGAACTTTGTTCATTGCAGCAGAGTTGAAATATGCAAATTATATAAATAAAGGAAAAAATCATCTATAATCCCATATGCAGAGAAGACCAATATTAACATTTGGGTATATAACTTTACAATTGTTATTCTATGAGTCTATATATGCATTTGATACACACACAAGTGTATATATAATTATTAAATCACATTTGGGTTCAGAGTGTATTTAGTTTTGTATTTCTTTCTATTTGCTGCCACATTCTGTGTCCTTGCTTTTGAATTTGTACTACTCTACAATGCCTGATGGTTGTTTTTTTTCATGCAGGAAAACCAGATTTTTCTAATTAGAACAAATTTCTTGAGCATTAGGATAGTCTCTTCTTTTTTTAGTCGCTTATTTTCTCACCCCCATTCTCATCCCCAACAGCAACCAGTGTCCTTTAGAAGCACAGAATGAGTGAGAAATATTTTCTGAGTAGAAATGAATAGAATAATGTGAGAGGCACCCATAGGAGGAAAACTGAGCACCTGATGTTCCTCTCTTGTTCTTGACACACAGAGAAAGTCACAGCTTGAAATGAGTCGTGAATGGTTCTTTGGCGGGTGCACAGCAATACACCTGCTGAGTTATGAGCCTGATGAATCATTTGCCTGGTTATCTTGCTACTCATGCTGAATTGAATGCTACTTTTCAAACCAAACAAGTCTCAACCAGGTCTCTGTCTGCTTTGCTCTTGGGTTAGTGTTTTCTCTGCAAATAGGCTCCCTATCGCGCTTTAAAAATCTGTGATAATAGCCTTACAAAAACAGTATTCAAAGAATACTTCTCCACCACTCCTGTCTTTTCTAATAGGAATTGTATTACATATTGCCAAGTAAATTAGATTTGGCTCCTTGTTTTATTTACACAATAAAACTAAGCAAAGAGATCAACCACAGGATAAATTAATAACAAGGCATAAAACTCTGCCAGATATTTCCTTTGGGGGACAAACCAAACAATGAAACCACTCCTCCGAACTTACTTGTTCTTATCTATTTCATTACATGCTTTGGCAAAGCTCAAGGACCCGCTTATTTAACCTAATGGTTTTGGTTTGGGTTTTTCATTCACTCCTTTGAAAACTTTAATGTCTTTTTGCTTTAGCATCCAAACTTCTCATTTCAATCTTCCTGATGGACCCTCCTCCTCATCCTGAGATGAGGAACTGCAAAGATCAGTGAAATTAATGAAAAATACAATGATAACAACACAAAGCTAGAGGCCCATGTGGCTCTAAGGGGCTCGGTTTAGACACATCACATTGCAAGATGTGATGTAAGGCTTCACCTGCATTAATCAAAAGGCAACTTCAACCCTTACTCAAGACACCTGTTGAACTGCTATTTGCCCAAGAGATTGAGTCCCCCTTAAGTCTCTGAATTTATAATGCATGTAGCTAATTATAATTCCTTCTTTTGGAGGATTCTACTTTTCAAAACTCTTTCACCTCTATTTCATTTGCTCCTTACTCAGCTGTAGAACACATTTTATTTCCAATTTTATAGATGAGGAAATCCAACAGAAATTGACTTGCTCCTCATCACACAACAAGTCTCTGTCTCTCCCTCTCTCTCATTGTTTCTCTCAACTTCTCTAAATAACTCACTAAGGTTTAAAAATCTTATTCAGGTTTCTACTGGACACCACTCTGCATATTTTTTTATAGTTGGAAAAAGAGTTAAATCAAATTAAAACGTCCCCTGTAGTTTTATGTTAAAAGTTCAATTCGCAATCCTATCACCATCGTCTGTGACCTATGGTCTGAAGAGAATAGAAAGCTAGAAAAAAAATCTAAATGTCATCCGGCTTGTACCCTGGCCTCTCAGTGCTTGCTTTCAAATTCTCATAAATGGGGATGGTCTGAGGGTGAATCGCTTCTTGACTTTCTATAGCCTTTTCCTTCTTTTTGTTAAGAATTCTTCTTTATAACACAAATCTTTCATTCTTCCCTTTGGGCCTCTTTCCCCTTATTCTGCTCTCAACGAAGATAACGACCAGCTCTTCTCTGCTTTTATCTAATATTAGCTCTGCTTCTAACCACTTCCCCCTCCCCAAATTTGAACTTTTATATTAGACCATGATGGATTAAGACCTAAGGAAGGTGGATATCCTGGAACTTATTCTTCCGATAAAGGTAAAGATTCTGTAACGGAAGACCTGAAAATCTTGGCAGCAAATCTTAGCCAGAGGAAAAGCAAGCGAGGGTCTTCTTGGACTGTGTTTCTTGAGTGTCCATTTCAGAGAAGCCAGCGGCTTGGTGCACTCCCAGGAGTAGGTAGGGACATAAGATGGCCTCAGTCACACACAGGCTTCTCTGTAGTTCAACTAAGCTGCAGAGTTGGAAACTGGGTGTAGCTCAGACAATCACATTTTCTAGTCACTCTTCATGTTTATATCCCTTTTGTCATCCTCTATTCTACCTCATTCAGCTGTGTTACGGGGAATTGTGTCCAAGCTTGGGACAGAATGTTAAAGAGGAAGCGGCTCCCTTTCTTCAGCCAGGGCTAAAGTGGTTCAGCAAGATGGCCAATGGAGAGTTAAATGTCAGAGATGAGAGAAACGAAACTAAGCAGGCTAGTCATGTTGGAGAACATCCTTTCATAGCCCATCTTAAAAGATCTGCATTTTATTATTTTACTGAGCCAATAGTGCTTTTTAAGAATTTTTTTCTAAAATAAAGGTCTGTATTGTTAACTTATTCAACAAATTTATCAAGCAGACGACCTATACAGTATATGTGAAGATTCAAAGATTCATAGGATACTTTTTCTTTCCTTAAGGAAATAATAGGCATATAGGGACTAAAAATCCCTGACCATAAGGGTGAGGACAGCAGGGATGCACACGGTATTTTGGAATTCACTTAATAACAGGATCACTGTCAGGTTCTGATGAAAGGAAATCAAAGCAAGCCTCATGGCACTGATAGCATTGGAACTGGCTTGGGAGGCCAGGCTGAGATGTGGCTTGGGGAAGAGCACATAAGCAGGACATGTGGATTCAGAGTTCATGTGAGGGACTGGTAGGGGAGAAAGACAGCAAGAGTGAAGCCAGATTAGGGATGCCAGGGAAAGTTTGGGACTCCAGAGTGCCAGCCATTACACCACAGAACCTCACAATCATGGAAGGCTTTGAACATCAATGTCCGTGTATTCCACACCATTCATCAGCTTGCTGGTATAAATGATGAATTTCAGCCTTGGTGGCAGATTTAGGAGTATTGTGCTGAGGCTAGTAGAGTGGGAAGAGGATGACCTCTGTAGTCAGATAGACTGAATAAAAATCCTGTGCCTGGTGCTCGTGGTATGTGACCTTGGGCAAGTTATACAATCTTTCTGGGCCTCCATTTATACTTCCATAAAAAGGGAGAAAATAAACAATGCCCCCATCTGGCCCTTGTGAGAATCAAATGAGGCAACATTTAAAAAGTACAAGATATATGTGGTCCCAGCTACTTGGGAGGCTGAGGCAACAGAATACCCTAAGCCCAGGAGTTGGAGGTTGTTGTGAGCTGTGATGCCATAGCACTCTACCAAGGGTGATAAAATGAGACTCTATCTCTAAAAAAAAAAAAAAGAAGAAGAAGAAGAAGAAGTACAAGATATAACGGTAATAACGGTATGCACAAAGTTTGAATTCATCCTTTATCTCTTTCCTGGAAATCAGCAGGATATTACCTAATGCCCTTGCAAACTTTCCCATAGGTATCCCATAGCCCTGGGAAGAAGCAGTCTCATCCTTATCCTTCATCTTCACTACAGAAAGGCTTGGCTTCTACCTATTAGCCCAGAGGTATATTATTGCATACAAAGGATGCCAAAAAAATGTATACACATTTTAATGAAGTAAATAACTGTATTAAAATGATAATACTCAATATATACCAAAGACAAAAGATGAATCCAAGTCATATTGAGCACCTTTCAGAATTACAGAAGTCAAATGTGACTTGAGTATTAGAAATTTAATACAGTGTTTTTCCTTTTGTAAAATGCATGTGCTTTTCTTAGCACCCTCTGTTTTCTAGAGAAAAGCTGGATAAATTATAGCCCCATTGCCCACATCCAACCTACTGTTTTTAGTGAAAACAATTGTTTTCAATAGTTGAGGAAAAAATCAAAAGATCAATAATTTTATGACATGGGAAAATTATATGAAACTCAAATGTCTTTGTCCATCAACAAAGTTTTACTGAAACAACACAATGGCACTCAATTATTTTTATATTGTCTGGCTACTTTCTTGCTATAACATTAGAGTTGTGTACAGCAAAAGAAGATCATATAGCCTAAAAACACAAAAATATTGACTCTTAGGCCCCCTACACATTTGTGTGCCAAACCTTGTTTTATGCATGGTAATAGATCATTTCCTTCTTAATTTCTATTCTAAGAGTTATGACAAATCTGTACAGCATGAACCACATATAAGCTAAATAACAGGAAATTTTTCCTAAGCTATATGCTGTAAAATTGTTAAAATCATTTTTATCTCATTTTATTAGGGGGTATAAATATTCTTATTACATGGATAAATTGTATAGTGCTTAAGTATAATGAACTGGATAAGGCTTTTTAGTGTGTCCATTACCAGAACTGCATACACTGCATCTGACAGGTAAGATTTTAATCCTCATTCCCTTCCTACCCTCCCCTTCTTAGCTTTCAATGTCCTTTATACCACTTTACGGCATGTGTACCCACTGTTTAGCTCCCATTTATTAGTGCGAATGTGTGGTGTTTGTTTTTCTAGTCTTGAGATGCTTCACTTTAGATGTGTTCTTCAGTCCTGTGCAAGTTGCTGCACATGACATCACTTCATTCCTTTTCATGGCTGAGTAGTACTCCATAATAAGCAGTGTGTGTCTATACACACACACCACATTTTATTTATCCACTCATCAATTCTTGGACACTTAAGTTGAGCCCGTATCTTTGCAATTGTGAATTGTGCTGTGAAATAAACATTTGGGTGCAGGTGCCTTTTTGATAAAATGACCTTTTTTCCTTTAGGTAAAAAGATGCCCAGTAGTGGGATTGATGGATCTGATAGCAATCTACTTTTAGTACTTTGAGGACTCTGCATATTGTTTTCCAAAGAGGTTGTACTAATTTACAGTCCCACCAACATTGTAGAAACCATTCCTTTTTCACTGCATCCATGCCAGCATCTATTATTTTTTGATTTTTTAATAGTGGCCATTCTAAGAGGGGTAAGGTGTTATTTCACTGTGGTTTTAATTTGCATTTCCCTGATGATTAATGATGTGAGCATTTCTTCAGATGCCTGCTGGCCATTTGTCTATCTTCTTTTGAAAAACCTCTGCTCATATCTCTTGCCAACTTTTCAATGTTCTTATTTTTTTTTCTGATTTGTTTGAGTTCTTTGTAGATTCTGGATTATTATTAGATCTTTGTTGGATATATAGTTTATGAATTTTTTCTCCCATTCTGTATATTGTCTATAATAGGAAATTATTAATGTTTCATTTTAGATCTCAAAAATGTACATGAGGAAATTGTGTTGAGTAATATCTTCTCACTTTCTAGAATGAATTTCCAGTGCCTCCACACTCAGGTTGCTTATTCCCCCTCACCATAGGAGCACCCTAAACACAGTAGAAAGGGTATTTCACTGATTATGCTATTTTAATCTGAAAAGCTAATTTTTCACTACTGGGGAAAGATTTGTCATAAGAATAAATAATTTATTTTAAAATTTTAAAACAATTAAAATTAAAAACACTTAAAGAGGAAGGAAAATAAAAAGCCCTGTTGCTTTCCAAGTTGTATTTAAGATCTGATGCTCGGGAATAATACCAGTGTTTATTTTTGTAAGAATATGGCTTATCTTGGGTAGAAAGTTAAGGATAAACATCTTCAGCTTGCCTGTGGATGTTATTGTGGTAGAAACAGGCTCCATAAAAATCTTCCCATTCAAGGAATGTTCTTGAATGAACTTCAATATAGTAATAACTAAAAATGAGATTGTGCTACCCAGGATATCTGAGGGACCAAATCTTCCTTCTGTCAGTACTAGAGCTATGTTAGATCCAAAGGAACCGATGCGGAATGTCCTTCACCCATAGCCAAACTAAAGTTCAGAATTAAGTTTCTGAAAGGGTATCTGAGCAGACAGGGCTTGGGATATAATTTGTGGACACTGTACATACTTCTCAGAGTCAACACAAAACCACTGACAGCATCTCATTCATTCATCTATTAGATATTTATTAGTTAACTAATTACCAATACTCAAGCTATGTTGAGATGTATGGAAAATATACGGTTAAATTATTATTTTATCTACATAAAATATTTCATTTATTCCCTAATAGTAACCTATGAAATAGGTGCTCTTCCTTCCCTGTCTGTCTCCTTCCCTTTCTTTCTTCCTCCTTCTCCCTCTCTTCTCTTTCTCTCTCTTTGGATAAGTGGATCACAAAACTGATTCTCTATACGGTACAGGCCATAAAAGCTATAGGATTTCATCAACCTACAATTGATTATCAAGGTGAGCACATTGTGCTCTGGAACCCAGAAGAGAGAAGCTGGACCCAGACTAGGAGGGTCAGAATGGCATCCTGAAATGATAACGCCTGGGCTGAAATCTAAAGATTCACCTGGAGTTTGTTCCATGAAGAATGCAGTCGGGACTGTCATCCTTAGTGAAGAGAGCAAACCCTAAGTATCTTGGCACCCACAAGGAGCTTAACGTGGCTGGCAGGATATATGGGGGGGCTGGTATGAAGGGAAATGGCTACAGGGATGTAGAGATCATCTTATAAATGGCTTTGTATCAAGCCAAGGAACTCGCTCTCTTACCTGAGCGCAAGGGAATGGTATCATCATGTTAGTTTTTCAGAAAGGTCATTAAGGTCATCAGGAACCAGGGTAGAAGGTGAATTTGAGTGGAGTTGAATTGGTAACAACAACTAGAAGGCCAGTTGCAGTAATCCAGGCAAGAGAAGCAAAAAAAGGATGAAACTCTTGATGGAGACCAGGCTTTTTCCTTTTAATCACTGAAACTTCTCTCTGCACTTATCTACTCACTGCATTCATATTGGTGAGTCTGCATGCCTATGTTTACCACTGGCTTGTAAACTGTGCAAGGAGGGATTATATTTGTTCACTAACTAAGGGTCTTATAGAATGCTGGACACAGAAGACGCTTCATAAAGTTGCCAAATAAATTAACTATTGAATTAATCTTTCTATCTGTAGAGCCTATTCAGCCAATAAATGGTCCTGGGTAAAGCACTGAATATGTATTATCCTCTTTAGGACAGTGCCTGTAATTGTCTTGTAACAAAAGGTACTACCATGTCCTGCCACCATCCACCACACCCTTTCCAAGTCTCTTGCTCTGTAGAAACCCAATATCCATGCCAGCAAATTTTTTTAATTAGATTTATTTTGTTTTTACTTTCCAAGCTTTCTGAAGTGTCTTTTCTTTCAGAGAGCTATTTATCTTGCACAAACTAAACGAGGTTGATATTATTATAATAAAATGGGAGACCAATATCTAGGGCTAGACCTGCTTTTATTAAAGTTACTAGTTTTAATGAACTTTTTCTGGAAGCAGTAAATCAATCATTAATTCAATTTTAGCATTTTATAAGAGAAAACTTAACAATAGTCACTAGCATTCAGAAATGACTTATTTAGAAAAGGGAAGGTCCCCTAGCTCCAGAGCTCAGACAGAACAGGGGGAGTTTTCTGGGCTGAAGCATGGAACAGTCTTGCTTTGTGGAAGGCTTGATGAGATGAACTTTATTGCTTGCTTCTAACTCAAATATTCTGCAGCTATAATTATTAAGAGCCTACTGTTTGATTTTTTTTACCATTGGTTTTAAATATTGGTTATATAATAGAACGCTTTTTAAGAAGATAGAGTTAGCAAATGCCATTGCAAAAATGAAGAGAAACAGAGGGAATAGCATCACTAACCCTCCAATCTCAAAGCTGCGGCAGAGACTTACAGATTCTCATAGGAAAAGCATTATCATTTTTGGTACTTTGAGCCACTTGTGAATAAATACCTTTGTCCTTTGCACAAAAGACTTACTTTTCATTTTCAGTATTCCTTACACAAGATAATTTCATTTGCATAGAATTAGGGAACACATCAAAAATGAAACAAAAATTAGAAAAACTTAGTATGGACTAATATATTTTGTTCTAGGGTAGATGAAATTTGCCTTGGGGTTGATACTTTAACTCTCATCTCATAGGATATTTCAAAAATTATAATTAGGATACACCTGAAATGACTAAAAGAACTTTTGCTGGGAGAAAAGAAACTTAGGGTCTAGTCCTGATACTGTTATGTCTCCATCAATGAATCCCTTAATGACATGGAGACTTACTCTCCTTATCCATCTAATGAGGTAGTAGACTATGTAATTTGGGAGCTCCTCCCATGTCCCTACATTCTATGAGTTGAAAATCAATTCTTTTATGAAAAATTTTTGACAAGTGTGAAATGTCTTTCTGTGAGCTTACCCAGGGATACTGGACCTCTAGGATGAGCATTCACAGTTTTGTATTAGCTCTACTAGACTCTCATCATGTCATCTTTTGGTTTGGTTTTAAAAAAAAACCCATATAGCTAAGGCAGTTCTTAGTAATAAAAACAAAGCTGGGGGCATCACCATACCAGATTTTAGGCTGCACTACAAAGCCATAGTGTTGAAGACAGCATGGTACTTGCACAAAAATAGAGACATAAACATTTGGAATGGAATAGAAAATCAGGAAATGAAACTAACATCTTACGACTATCTAATCTTCAATAAACCAAATAAGATCTATAATTTTTTTTAAAATAAAATAAAGATTAGCAGATTTGTGAAAGTAGGTCAAAACCATCAGGAGAACCACCTGGGTACAGTCCTTTTTGTTTTGGTAGAGCAAACTTTCCAATGGGTTCTGATTATGTTCCTTATTGTTTCTTATTTAATCTTTCAATTTGGCAGTTTATATTTTGCCAGAAAATCATGAATTTCCTGTAGATTTTCAAGATGTGCATTCTGAGTACATTTTTTGCATAAAGAATCGATGTCATACAGATCTGGTATTCCTTTAGATCAACTTCGGAGCTGATGGTGATTCTGAAGCCCACCTCTGTGTGAGGGAAGGCTGTGTTACATAGTCTCATCATAGTTAGCAGTTTGATTCACTGGAGATCAAGGTCAAAACTGAAGGTTTCCTCATCATTTCCCTCTGAGGGACAATAGGCTTTTTCCTTTTTTGCATGGAGGCACAGACTTTGCATGTCCGGATACTGTAAGAGGTGTTCTTTTTGACTCTTTATCTTGCACAGGCCTGAAGGCTCTTCTATCATGGGCACACCCCCCCAAACGGCACACTCTGATAACAGGAGTCTGCCAATTCCCTCGGAATATTGGCCCCCACCTCTAGGATTCTGTATTCAAGTCAAACTTAATTTTTGGCCTTGAGAATTTTCCTCACTTATTTTATACATTCTGCTAAACATTTAAGATATTTTCACATTTTAGGAGTTTTGTAGAGATGATTTTCAGCCAACTTTTGGGGCCACTTTATATGCGTTTTCTATAAACACAATATAATTTGATTTTGTGTTTGGACGTTACTGGATTTTCTGGGTTTTTGATAGAAAAATTAAATGTGTGCTCACTCAATGTCCAAAGCTATACTTGGTCTTATGTTTCCTGTTTATTGTATGCCATCGCTATTTCACCTTTCAATCTTTTCTTATCTTTTTTTGGCTTGGTCAAATATTTGTTAATTATTTCCCCATTGTTAATCTGGACATTCTACTTGGCTTTTCTAATCTCCCAGTTTAATTCTCCATAGTTATAAATCAACCAATATGTTTTTTATTATTGCTTCAATATTTGTTTTTGGTTTACTTATCCCCCACATCCCTTCCTAAATCCTGATTTTGCTGAAATAGTTTACAAATTGGATATTAGTTTCTTGCAATTTAATTATTGGTCTTTTTTCTCCAGAATCCCTATCTGATGCATAAATTGTCATCTTCCACTTAGATCTAATGCTCATCCTCTTTTTTCCTTTTATTATATTCTTATATCTACATCTGGATTGTGATTTATTTTATGATTAGCACAATTTGGAGTAGTTGGATTTCTGAGTTTTATCCTCCATTTCTGAGTCTCTTTGTGTGGGAATAATTTTTCTGTGCTTCATCATGGCAATGTGTTCCTGATGTCATTGTTGCTGTTAGTCTGTTAGGCAGGAGCACTGGCAAATGAGGAACAGTGGACAGCACCCTGACTTTTTGTGGTGAAAGACCTAAAGAGGCCACAGCCTCTTTGCTGAGCAGGAGGAGGTGGCTTTTTGGTGGCAGCATTTCCCAGGGGCTAGTGGAATCCTTTCTTCATCTCCTACCAGGGGAGTAATTAAACTTCCAGTGGGTTCCCTTTTTAGTACACTGAGAGCAGAGGGAGTCTGTGGGCTCCCCTTGGACCCCAAATAGCAGCAGGCACAACTCCTCTGCAGGAGTTGACAAGCTTTCGGCCCCAAGCAGTAGTCTCTGTGGGCCAGAGGACCTAGCCTTTGCTGCATGTCCAAGCAAGCACTGGCTTCTTAGTCCTGGCCCTGCAATAAATAATACAGGAAAGACTTGTGCTTGTTTTCTCCCCCAGAAATACTGGAAAATTGTGGATGGATCATGAATGTCCCACCCACATGCCTGACCTGGCAGCTGTACCAGCAGAGGAAGCAGTAATGGGTTCCCCCCAAATCATTTCTCCCTTCACCTGTATTTTCAGACTAAGATTTCCACCCGAAGAGTGCTGATCCATTTCAAAGTTGCCTGTTTTTTTTTTTTAAAGAAGAACACTCCCAATAAATACCTGAAATATATCCTGATAGATTGTTGCCTAATGACATAAGTAAGTACAATTAATCACTTTAGTAACTATGCATTTATTCTCAACAAAACGGATAGAATGATCCGTTTAAATAACCATAATTCATAGTAAAAAATGCAGCTGGATTCATTTGCATTATCATTTGCTCAGCAGGAAAACTATATAAAAGGCATGAAAAGGATTTAGCAAACTGTGATGTGATTATATTAAAATACCTTATATTCTTACTGAGTTTCCTACTAGAAATTCTGATTCCAGATTCTTCTGGGCTCAAGAAAGCCTTACTCTTAATTTGTTAATTTGTACAAGACAACACTCTACCTCTCTGAAAGCCAATATTAACTCTGAATTGATAATATTTTTATGGAAAACAATATATATCAAAATATGTCTAATGTGCTTGAAAATAGAGGTTATCCTGACATGGCCAATTAGGGCAGTGTTTAAAGGAAGACATTGAGAAATTAAATTAGTTTCAATGATTACAAGTTATTTCAGTATAGGTTATGGGGTTTGGTATAGGATTTAAATTTAGAGAAATATAATAGTTCAGAACAGGGGTCCTCAACTACGGCCTGCGGGCCACATGTGGCCTGC
>CAUYRH010101260.1:0-12480 GCA_963574655.1 Perodicticus potto | reverse complement strand
AGTAGATGAAAAAGCTGATAGAACAGAACAAGTTTGCAGAATTTCTGCCCTGTGGAAGAGACGCTGGGCTGCTAATAGTCCTGACTCAGTCTGTGAGATTCAGCCCTTTGTCTCAGCTGTCATCCCCTGAGGGCCAGGTGCGGCCAAACTTTAGGAAAGCTTTCTTAGCGCTGCCGCTTGGTGCCTCAGGGGACCACCTCTCCACTTCAGCCACCTCTCGGCTCACTATTCCTCTCACCGCTCCCGAGCCCGGAAAACAACACAGACCAGTACAGCCCCCGCCCTGTCCACACCCCTCGAGAAAGTGTCCAAGAATCTGGACTCTGTGGGGGACAGACCTCCAGAACTCAGGGTGAGAGTGGCCTCAGGGATGATGTGTGTTCTTTGACCTTCTCTTTTGGCTCAGTTCCAAACCGTCGGCTTTCCTGCTAAAATTCTGTCCTTTAACTCTCCTTCTGAACGGGAGCATCTGCAGAAAGCTGGCTACAGACCGCCATCTAGAATTAACCATTTTAATGTGAACAAGTGCTAGGTTTTTAAATGTAAAATTTCATCCTTGGTCTATGGGGCCAGCACCCTACCCACTGAGAACAGGTGTAGCCCACAATGAGCATTCTTACTTATAAATGCAGCATAGAGGAGTGGCTAGGAGCAGGGGTGCTAGACACATGTTATCTGGATTTGAATCCCAATACCATGGCTTGGCAGCTGTGTCTCTCTGGGCAAACTACTTAACCTCTCTGATTGTGTTTAGTGGCCTTATTCCCTTTCAGTCATGAAAGCATCACTGAGGGAAGACAGAACTTCTAGCATGGTAGTTTCTGAATTATCCTTAATGAGCCTATCATCAATGAAATGAATACCCTCAACCTATTAGGCCCTGTTTATCAGGTAATAACATGCATTGGAGAATTAAAATATCTCTATGGCAGGACAATGAAAGTAAAGTGCAGGTTCTGTCTTGACAGTTGTTTGGGGCTGAAATTTACTGGTATTGAAAAGAATTTATTGGGAAGATCAGTCATGGCATACTATTCCAGGAGCATTTTATTTATTGATTGATTGATGTATTTATATTTTGAGACAGAGTCTCATTTTATGGCTCTCAGTAGAGTGCTGTGGTGTCATAGCTCACAGCAACCTCAAACTCTTGGGCTCAAGCGATCCTCTTGCCTTAGCCTCTCAAGTAGCTGGGACTACAGGTGCTAGGTGCTGTCCCCAGTGCCTGGCTATTTTTAGAGACTGGGTCTCACTCTTGCTCAGGCTGGTCCCCAACTCCAAAGTTCAAGCAATCCACCTTCCTCAGCCTCCCAGAGAGCTAGGATTACAGCTGTGATGTAATCCTATAATGTTAAAAAAATATATCAAAAGATGTAAGTTTATGTTATATGAATTGTATCAGTGTGGTTCTCATAAGTTTGATTTCTTTAAATGGGTTTATGGTTCCATAGTCAAAGCATTCTGGACAAATAGCTAATAATTTTTAAATAAAATATTTTTCATTCAGTGAACTATAAATAATAATGTGCATCCATCTTCCTTACCTTCTGGGTGACGACTCTATGTCACTTCAATCCCTGGATGAGATACAATTAATTATATGTAAGGGATTAATGCAAATTGGTCACAATTTTTCGGAATAGTCAAATATCCTCCTTCTGAAAAAGTATTCCTAATAAGAATGTTTTTTGAGACAGAGTCTCATTTTCTTGCCCTTGGTAGAGTGCTGTAGCATCACAGCTCACAGCAACCTCAAAGTCCTGAACTTCAGTCATTCTCTTACCTCAGCCTCCCAAGTACCTGGGACTTACAGGCACCTGCCACAACACCTGGCTACTTTTAGAGATGAGGTCTCCCTCTGGCTCAGGCTGGTCTCAAACCATGAGCTCAGGCAATCCAGCTGCTGTGGCCTCTCAGAGTGCTGGGATAACAGGCCTGAGCCACCTCACCCAGCCTCTAATGAGAATGTTTTTAATTTAACTATTGATTAATTTACTCACCAAGGTAATATTACATTCATAATTTAGTTTTTATTATCCCAAATAACTATTTGAGAACATATTAAGAGAGAAGCTATAATATAAAGAACAAGTATTAGAGTTAAGAAACAATAATCACATAGTTACCTCTTTTGAACATTTAAGGGCCCTCATTTATAAAATAGGCATGATGATGCTTATCTAAAAGGATTATTGAAATAATATACTTGGGAAATATAAATAAAAGTTTTTTATATATTCCAAATCACTCCACAAGAATGGGTAATTTAGCTCCAAATTAGTTTATATAAAAAACCAAACTATTGAACCAAAATATCAGTTGACTTTGTTACAGAAAGTGACAAGCTGAATACCAAAACATTAGTATGGAAATTTAGAGAACTCAGATTAGCCAAAACAATCTTGAAGAAAAAGAACGAAATTGAGGGATTCACACTTCGTGACTTCAAAATTTACCACAAAGCTACTGAAATCAAGACAGTGTTGCACTGTCATAGGATAGACATGTTGACGGATGGAATAGAACTGAGAGTCCAGAAATTGACATTTACAGCCAATCCATTTTTGACAAAAGTGTCAAGAGATTTTGATAAATATCAAAATCCACCTGTGCTAGGTTTTTAGAAACTAAAAAAAATTTAAAGTAAAATTCATATAACATAGAATTAACCATTTTAATGTGAACAAGTGTTAGGTTTTTAAATGTAAAATTTCAAGGATACAGAACAGTATAGAAAATAATATCATAAATACTCTTATGCTCATCTCCCAGATTCAGTGTGATCTTAGCATTATAGATCTGTTTACTGCCCCATTCCTATTTGCCCTGATCCTATTTCTCAAAGATAGCCACTTTCTCAAATTTGGTGTTTATCACGTCTATGAATGTTTTCACACTTTTGCTGTACATATATGTATAAATATGTATATATCTGGAAAGAATATACAATTATTTCTCTTTTTCTTTGAGACAGTCTTACTTTGTCACGCTCTGTAGAGGGCATGATGTCACAGCTCACAGCAACCTTGAACTCTTGGGCTTAAGTAATTCTCTTGCCTCAGTCTCCCAAGTAGCTGGGACTACAGGCGTCTGCCACAATGACCAGCTATTTTTAGAGACAAGGTCTCACTCTGGCTCAGGCTGGTCTCAAACCTGTGAGCTCAGGCAATCTACCCGTCTTGGCCTCCCAGAGTACTAGGATTACAGGGGTGAGCCACCACGCCTGGCAAAATAGTCTTTTTAACAAGTAGTGCTGTACACATTCAAAAGAGTGAACTTGTACCCCTATCAAATACCATATACAAAAACTAACTCAAAATGGATCAAAGATCTAAATGTATGAGCTAACACTATAAAACTCTTATAAAAAACCATAGCCATAAGTCTGCATGACCTCGGATTAGGCAAATTTCTTCTATATGACACCAAAAGTAACAAAACAAAAAATGAGTAAGTTGAACTTCATTGAAATTCAAAAACTTCTATGCTACAAAAGACACTATCTCACCATGTTGCAGGCTGGCTGTGAACTCCTGGCCTCAAGAAATCCTCCTGCCTTGGCCTCCCGAAGTGCTGGGATTATAGGCATGAGCCACCATAACTGGCCTTTTCTTCACTTTGAAACATAGTTTCACAGGGCACAGAATACTAGGTTAGTGTGTGTTTGTTTTGTTTTGCTTTTGTTTTAAATCTCAACATTTTATTTTATTTCACCCTTTTGTTGCTATCACAGCTTCTTAGCAGAAGTCAATATAATTCTTATCCTAGTTCCTCCATACGTAAGTCCCCCAACAATCCCCACCTGCTTCTATCAAGATAGTTGTATCTTTGATTTTCTGAAGCTTAAACACAATATGCCCAGGAATAGTTTCTTGAGCATTTGTTTTAGCTTTGGTGTTATCTTAGTTTTGTGTCTCCGTGGTTTGTTGTTTAACATTAGCTTGAGGAAATTCTCAGTCATTATTGCTGGAATTGAAATATTTGCTTCTAGTCCTTTTCTTCTCATCCGCTTTGTGTGTATGTCACACCATTAGTAGTTACCCCACAGTTCTTACATATTCTGTGTTTTGTTGTTGTTTTCTCTACTTTTCACTTTTGGAAGTTTCTGTTGCCATATTCTCAAGCTTAGACTCTCTCCTCTTGTCTACTAATGCCCATTGTGGACATTCTTCATGTTTTTGTTCATGTTTTTCTATTTCTAGCATTTCTTTTTGATTATTAGAATTTCCATCTCTTCTTATATCACCCACCTGTTGTTGCATGTTCCCTTCTTTTTCCATGAAGGCCATTAGCCTATCAATCCTAGTTTTTAAAAAAATCTTGATCTGATAATTCCAATATTCTTGCCACATATGACTAGTTCTGGTGCTTGTTCAGTCTGTCTAAACCATTTCTTGCCTTTTAGAATGCCTTGTAATTTTTTCTTAAAATATAGATGCTATGGTTGGAATGTCCCTTCCCAAATTCATGTTGAAACAATCCCCAATGTGACACTATTGGAGGTAGGACTTTTAAGAGGTAAAAGGATTCTGTAGGCTCTCTGCCCTCATGAATGAATTATTTCTTTCACAGAGTCATGGCTTAGATGGACTAATGGATTAATTATCATGGGAACGGAATCAGTGGCTTTATAAGGAAAGGAAGACAAACCTGAGCTAGTATAAGCCCAGCCCCTTCACTACTCTTCAGAGAGTTCCTACCATTCAGGATCTCCCCAGATGTGCCTGCTTGACCTTGGACTTCTCAATCTCCGTAACTGTGAGAAATAAATTCCTTTTCTTTATAAATTACCCAGTTTCAGATACTGTTATTAGCAACAGAAAATGAACTAATACACTAGACATGATGTTTTAGGTAAAAAGGAATGTTAGTAAGTAAGCAGGCTTTTTAGTGGTGTGTGGCAAGGTGTGCAGGTCGAGCAAATGTTATACAGCCCTGTGATGAGGCCTCGGGCTTGGAGACTGTGTTCCTAGAGAGTGAACTTCATCAATACTTCTCAGTCTCCCACACTTACGTGGGAGGGAATGGCCAGAGGAGGCTGGAATTGGGTACTTCCCTCTCCCTGGGTAGGTGAGGCTCTGATGAAATCTCAGCAGACTAGGCTTTAGTAAAATACTTTTTCCTGAGGGCAGGCCTTATTAAGAACTAAAAGCTCTGGAATCTTTCAAAAGAGTTATATTACCAGTCAAAGGTGTCCCAGCTGCAGAGACGGAGATAGGTACACCAAACTTTATTATTAGTAGGCCAGCAATTCTGGAGAACAGTGAAAGGAGCCTCTTGGAAACTGTTCTGCTTTCAGTTACAATTCCAGTGATTTTTATAATGGGATACAAAGAAACAAACCTAGAAAATTTAAACTTTATCTAAAAGACTCATCAAAGAAAACAACATAAAAGTAGCCTCGACTTTAATCTGATGATACTTATTGACTGTTACTACCTCCCCCAGAGTCTTCTGAGATAAATGTCCTTACAAGCTTGTCAAAACCTTTAAGGTAGGTGGGGAGAGAATGTGAGCTGCTCAAACTAGGTCAGCTGTACTGCTTCAGTTTAACTTCTCAGACTCCATGTTATAGGTTGTTTTTCTGGCTTAAGTTACTTCTGAAAAAGAATCTTTCAGTAAACTTTAAGGAATTGACATACCAAAATCCAGTGCAAAGGAACAGCATCCTATGTAAGAATCTTCAAACATCCATCATTAGTTATTTAAAAATCACTCTTTTTCTCCAAGCCAGTCACGTTCCTACCAGATGTGAGAGATAAAGGTGGGGGGAAAGGGAAAAGTGGATTATTTCAAGAGTTTCAACACGTTAGCAAAAGATGCATTTAATACTGTAAATAATGAAGCACAAATCCTAAATCACAGGGCAAAGCTGCCAGATCCAAACTCAAAAGGGAAGCTATTAGAGCTCATTTTTCCTGCCCACTGTTCCATGCCTATTTTATTGGGGGGGTAGGGGGGAACTACCTTGAAAGGTACCAGAGCTCTCACAACTCATTCCTTCTAGCCCAGAAATCTGGAAGAAAAAATGACACATGAGCTTGTCCAAGCCCTCTCTGGGTGAACTATGTAGGAATATATATATACGGCCCATGAACCAATTCCTGACTCCTTTTATTCAACACTGTGCCTTTTTTCTCTGAACTTCTCAGCGTTCCCTGTGGCCACCATTGACTCCTTGGTCACTGCGTGGCAAAGTCTTCTACGCATGCGCCTTTCTGGGCTCCTAGAGAGCACCTCCCCCGTACCAGGTCTTATCCAATCAGAGAAAGCCGAGGCTCTGCAAGACCTCGCGAAGCCCAACTTCCCAGGGCTTAGCGCCGCCGGAGTCACGTGATCCCGCTCCGCTCTTCCCGCCCTCGGTCGCCAAGGGCACGGACCTTAGCCCGCCCCCCAAGCACCACCCTTCAGATGGTGCTCGCTGATTGGCTGCGACTCGCGCGGTCTCCTGGGTGACGGGAACGCGGTAGCCTTCTTGGAAAAAACCGTGTGCGCCTGCGCATTTGCTAGAACGCACGGCCGCCGCGCCTGGAAATGAAGGTAAATAACTTGCAAATACCAGCGGGGTGGGAAGTTACGACCACCGGCCCTTTCCTCAGCCCGCTGAGGATCGCTTTGAAAACAGAGAGGGTCTGTGCTCCCCCGTCCTCCTCCCCAATTTCGTGAGGGTGGAGAAGAGAGCGTGGTGGCCGTGGAGGGAGGGGACGAAGTTGAAGGAAGGAGGGCGAAAGAAGGAAAACCGAAGGGCGGGCGGAAAGCGAGGCCTCGCCTTCCTGGGATTGCCCGCAGAGTGGCAGCGGGGCGGGAGGAGGTATAGACGGGATAATAGTCTGGATCTGAAGTCTCTGAACTTGGCGCGGGGAAAGAACGGACGCGTTTGGGGGTCGCGGTGCCCCTGACTTGACGCGGCGTCAGGAGCTGCCCCCTTTCTCCAGGCTAAACCCCAGCCAGCCGCGCAGCGGCCCCGCGTCCCCAAAGTCATGAAGAACCTCTGAAAGAATCACCCCAAATTTGTATTCTGCCTTTGATGAAAATGTTTCAGATTGAATATGAAACCAGCACATTGTACCCCTCGATTGCATCAATGTTCTCAGCTATGATTCAACAATAAAAAGAAAAAGAATCACCCCCAATTGTATTGCCTGTGACCAGTCCAGTTTGCACATCACCTGGTAGCTAGCGTACGTTACTGGGGGGAAGCCTGCACCCCCAGGTCCCACGCGCACGCGTCCTCCTCCGCGGGCACCGTTTCGAGGCTGGGGCTTCTCGTAAACCCGGCTGTCCGCTCTGGCAAAGAAATGGAAGGCTCACTTTTTAAATTAACTTAGACGTCCTCATGTTCTTTGTGGCTATTAGTGTGGAAATTGGAATTGCCGGAGCTCAACATTTAAAGCTCTTCACAATTTTGGAAGTAACAGAAGTGAGGAGGTATTATCCTTGATTTACAGTTGAGAATTTTGTGCTTGGGGCAACTTAAATGACTTAAAGCCCTGTAATTAATAAGTAACAAACCTTAAATTCTTCTAGGACGGCTTGGTGGGCGCTTTTCCTGTCTGAGCTGGATTTTTTATATAAAATAGAAATTAAATTTAAGTCTTGGTTTACCAGTTGTGAAGCTAGCACTTTTTCCTCTGCAGTGTATATTTATGTGAAGCATCTGTTAGAGCTCCATTGAAGAAAAATATGATAACATCACAGCCAGAGGCAAGTGTACCATATAGGTAATGAAATTTAAGTTTAAGGACTTTCATTTGCATAAGGCGTTCCAGGGTGATGTGGCCACAAAATTACAAAAGTAAGATACTTTTAAATATTCTTTCTTGGTGAGTGTCTTTATACTCTACAACTCCAGTTCCCAACCCCCAGCCGTGGACCGGTACCAGTCCGTGTTCTATTAGGAACCGGGCTGCGCAGCTTCACTTCCTGGGCGCCACCTCCTGTGCCATCTCCCACCCCTCTTATCAGTGGAAAATTCGTCTTCCTTGTAACTAGTCCCTCTTGCCAAAAAGGTTCTGGTCTGTGGCCCCTTAGGCACTAAGTACACAGCAAGAGGGGAGCAGTGGGTGAGCAGAGCTAAGCTTCACCTGTATTTTCAGCCCTCCCCATCACCATCATCACCACCTGAGCTTTGCCTCCTGCTACCCACTCCCTGCTCTATGAAACCTTAATGCATCTGCTTTCAATAGAGGTGAATTTTTTTACTTCACATATAAAATACTCATTGGTGTTTGCTTTTGAGCCTTGGGAGAGTTTTGTGTTGCTACTCAGATTGTAAGTCTTCTAGAAATGGTATCTAAACTTCATACATAGATATGGGTATAATTATTATTTTCTTCTTATTGAGACAGAGTCTCACTTTGTCACCCTTGGTGGAGTGATGTGGCATCATAGCTCACAGCAACTTCAAACTCTTGGGCTCAAGCAGCTCTCTTGCCTCATCCTCCCTAATAGCTGAGACTACAGGCGCCTACCACAATGCCCGCCTATTTTTTTTTGTTTGTTTAGCAGGCAGGGGCTGGGTTAGAACCCACCAGCCGCAGAGCATGTGGCCGGCACCCTAACCACTGAGTTACAGGCAACCAGCCAATATGGGTATTATTGTTTAACACTTAACCCAAAATTAAAATCTAAACTTTTTCCACATAAGCTCACGTTCCTAGATGTTCTAAAACTGTCTGATATAAATATAATGTAAACCAATTTCCAAGTTTTAGTAGCTATTAAAAAAATTTTAAGAAACAGGTAAATTAAATATATTTTATCTCACCCAGTATGTCAATAATGTTATTTCAGCATGTAATCAATATAAAAATTATCAATTAGATAGTTCACATTCTTTATTTTTTTTTCAGTCTTTGAAGTCTGACATATATTTTATACTTACAGCACTGATGAATTTTTTGATTACTCATATTTTAAGCCTTGAATAACTACATGTAGTTTGTGGCTTCCATATTGGATACCACAGTTCTGGATTATCTAAATTAAATTTTTCACTAGATAGACTGTTCACACAAGCCAACTTAAGCACTTAATGATAAAGTAAATATAACTCATGGGTAAAGGGAGAAGATAATTTTGAAGGGAGTAAAGGTATTTTATGTGTTTAACATGATTAAGATAGCAATTTTGTTAAATTTAATCCCCCAAATCCATGTCACAGATAAATTTAAATTATTCTAATCTTTAGCATCAATAAAGCACTAAAATTATACATTCTTATAAAATTAACATTCACAAACATTCAAAACCCAACCAGTCTTTTTTTTTTTTTTTTTTTTTTTGAGACAGAGTCTCAAGCTGTCACCCTGGAAAGAGTGCTGTAGCATCACAGCTCACAGTGACCTCCAATTCCTGGGCTCAAGCGAATCTCTTGCCTCCGTTTCCCAAGTAGCTGGGACTACAGGCGCCCGCCACAACAGGCCATTTTTTTGGTTGCAGCCATCACTGTTGTTTGGTGAGCCCGGGCTGGATTCGAACCCGCCAGCTCAGGTGCACGTGGCTGGTGCCTTAGCCTGTTGAGCCACAGGCGCTGAGCCGCAACCAGTTTTATAATAAAGACTCTTGTGTATCTTGAGGTCCATAAATTCCCAGCCAGTTGTTTGTGTTTGGTTGATTTTTGTTGTTGTTGTTTTTGATAGTGATAGGGACTCGCTATGTTGCCCAGGCTGGTCTCAAACTCATGGCTTCAATCACTTCTATCACCTTAACTTTCCAAAGTACTGTGTTTATAGGCATGAGTCACTGCCCCAGGCTGGATGATTGTTTTGTTTATTGTCAACTTCTTTTGGATAAATTGTAACCCCTTCACCATCCTGAATCCTTTTGTTTTCATGAGCATGTTTAGACATCTTTTCTCGCCAACCCTTGATTGCATATTTTGAAAATATAAAAAATTGTGTTTTTTTTTTTTTTTAGCGTGTTTTCTCAGTGATAGAAAAGGCTTGGCTTGGCTCATCAATACAGTTTGCCTGGCAAAAAACATCAGGAAACTACCTTGCAATAACAGGGTAAGAAACAAGTGAATGTTTTAAGTAATGGATGAATGTGCATATAAATACACCATCTATTAAGTAGAAGTTCTCGGAAAACAGTTGCATGGAAAGAAAAGGAATAAATGTATTCATCTCCATTAGCGTCATAGTTTACAGAATCTTTTTTCCTGGTAATAACTTTTCAGATACAAATTATGAAACTGTCAGGAGACAACACTGAAATTACTTGAATGGCAGCTGTATATACAGAGATAAATAAAAGAAACATTTAAGTCATAAATTTATATTCCAATTTTTTTTTAGAGCTGATCATATGGTGAAAATCTTTGATCGCCATGGTCAAAAAAGAAGCGAAATTAGTTTATCTGGGTAAGTACAGAAGTAGATCAAAAACTTTTAAAGTTATGTTGCCTAAAAGGTAAAGTACTGTCTTAAGTTATTATCAAATAGAATTTCATAGCTTAACCCATATCTCTTCTTTTGCTTTTACTAATTTCAAAGGGATTTTTTTATGCCATAAGTAGTTATGAAATATGTAGAGATATACCATATGAATAGGTTTATATCTATAAACGTCCCTAGAGAAACTTTAAGGCAGGATTGCAAATGAGTCCATATGAGAGAATTCTTACTTAATTATAAACAAAACTTAGAGTATGTATAGGCAGATAACATAAGCCTTCTCTATTTTAGTATTTCCTTTCTAATAACTTGTTGGAAAATACTTTCCACATACTTCTTAAAGGATGAAGACTATTTTTTCCATTTTTTCAGGAAATTATTCTAGATTACACTAAGCATAATTTAAACATTTTTAATGATTCAATGTAATCATTACCTGTATTGTTATTCTACCAATAGTCTGGGTGATTATTAAGATGTGTAGACTTTCTCATCTAAACGGCCTGACTTTGCTGTGTTGTTTAAATTCATGTCTGTTTTCTGTAGTTCGTTGTAGTTCATTCATTTGCAAATCAAGTTGTTTTACTTCTCTTAGTTTCTAGCAGCCTTTTCACCTTCTGCTCTGCACCACACAAGTAATGCCACCGGTTTGCCTTTGCCTGGCGCGCTTCCTTGTTGCTCCTGGTTACTATATTCCTGGAATCAGAAGTCAAAGAAGTTATAATTATGTGTAAAATAAAATAAGGCACTCAGGAAAAAATTTCTTTGAGTAAATTATATAAGCTTTATTGCATGATCTCTATGACATCTATTTCACAGAATGGCCTCATTTCTCCTGAATTCTTTTGCTGAATTTATAATAGTTGAATTTGACTAAAAAGGGATTCTTAGGTAAATAAATAAAATGCTGTTATATATTCAATCTTTTAATTGACAGAAGGTTTTTGTTTGCTTTTGAGATAGGGTCTCTGTCATTTAGGCCTAGAATACAGTAGTGTGAAGATAACTCACTACAGCCCCAAACTCCTGGGCTCAAATGATCCTTTCACCTCAGCCTCCCAAGTAACTGGGACCACAAGTGTGTGCCACTACACCTGACTAATATATCTTTCTTTCTTTTTTTTTTTTTTTTTTTTTTATAGAGCTGGGGGCTCACCATGTTGCTCAGACTAGTCTCAAACTCTTGACCTTAAGCGATCCTCCCACCACTTCCTCCCAAAGTGCTGGGATTATAGGCATGAGCCACCATGTCTGGCCCATAGTTGGCAGATGATTTTATCAACAGTTTGAAAGCTTCCCTTTTCCATATTCCTCAAATATCTGAGATCCCAAAACATAGTTTAATGGTTTGAAAAATAAAACAATTGAAGTAGTTCCCAAGTATCTTTTATTTTTTATTTTTTTTTAGACAAGAGTCTCACTTTGTACCTTAGGTAGAGTGTAGTGGTGTTGTGGTGTCATAGCTCTTAACAGCCTCAAACTCTGGGGCTCAGGCAGACTTGCCTCAGACTTCCAAATAACTGGGACTGTAGACACCTGCCTACACAGGTGTTTTCTATTTTTAGTAGAGATGGGGGTCTTGCTTTTGCTCAGGCTGGTCTCGAACGTCTGAGCTCGAGCATTCCACCCGCCTCGGCCTCCCAGAGTGCTAGGATTACAGGCATGAGCCACCACACTTGCCCTGACTATCGTAAGTGTAAGTCAAAGTATGGGTTGACCAATACCCAAGAAGAAATAGTCTCAAAATGACAATTAGCAATATAATCTGGTTCTTTGAATGAGTCCTCAACAATAAAAAAAAAAAATAGCACAACAGAAAAAAAGTTTAATCTTTTAGGAATTTAAGAAATTTTGAAGGTTTTATAATAAACATTTTGAATAAGGTTAAATAGCAAGCATCATGTTAAATAGAGCATTTCCTATTTATAACTATGTTATTACCTTAATTGATCATGCTTATTCCATCAAGATAAAAAATGAAAATAATATTTTCATTTTTTCTATTTGCGTTTTTTTTTTTATGTTTTTAATTTTTTAACAGAGTCTCACTCTATGGCCCTCGGTAGAGTGCCGTGGCATCACA